>JAZHYW010029668.1:0-297998 GCA_037355805.1 Ixodes ricinus | reverse complement strand
CGGAGTTTCGCACGAGTTCGATTTATCGCGGGTTGCGGCCTGTTGCGTTCCGCTCTTTCAAAGCCCTCGGAAGCTGCTCTTGCCGCGGCTGCCATTTACGGCAGAGACATCAAAGTGCGGCAGCGCGGCCTTTGTCTTCCCTCTTTCCTGTCTGTGTGGAAGGCTAAAAATTGTTTTAGAGCGCAGCTCTTAGGCGCCCGTTTCCGGCTTGAGCGGCGTCGCCATCGGCGTAACCGAGAGGTGCAGTTATGGGACGTTTCCATAATGACGTCACACGTGACGTCACACGGCACTAAATTTGGCCGGAAGCTTTTCCGCTAAATCTAGCGGGGAATATTTCCCGATAAATTTAGCGGGAAATTTCCCGCTAAATTTAGTAGAAAATTTTCTTGCTAAATTTAGCTGGGGATTTTTCACGAACTGTGCGTGGGAAATTTTCCGCCAAATTTTGCGGGGAAATTTTCCGCTAAACTTAGCGGGAAAAGGTTTCTGCCAAATTTAGCCGGGAAATTTCCCCGCTAACTGAGCCGGGAATTTACCGAGAAATTGTCCCACAATTTCCCCGGTAGGTCCCCCTCCGTACCCTCCCCTCCTCTGTACCCATTCCTCCTCCTCCTCAAGAGCTGCGCTCCAATTCGGCATTACAGAGAAATGTAAACGTCCATCTTTTTTTCTTTGTGAATAAACTCAGCTGCGTTTGAGAGTGTAGTTTTTTTGTTTGTTTGTTTCTTCTTGTCTGGGTGTTTGGAACATTATGTTTCCTAACCAGGCAGCCTGCAATACCTTCACCCCTTGTAGTACGAGAGACCCGTTTTCTAACCGAAAGTAAAACCTCTCGCTTTGAAAAGCGGGAAGTAATCGGAAAAGTAACGGTTGCATTTTTCTTTCAAGTAAGAACCAATTACTTTTCTTTTCAATTAATCAAGTAATCCTAAATGAATACTTATTACCAAGAGTAATTGTAATTGTAATTCATTACTTTTTAGGTAGAGCGTACAAGACTGAACAAATGCATTCGAATGAGTACAAAAATCACTCCAAAAAGGTAATTGATTACAACTAATTTGATTAGTTGTTATGCGCACCGCGCAAGTCTGCCACTCTGCTGTGGTCACAATGTCTTGTGTTGCTTTGTGAGTTTACGTAGCGTCCGACAACGCTAATGGGATCTTTCGTGAAATTTCATGACGTTCCATGACGCACAATATCAAATTGCCGAGCGTTCTGGCGTTCTGTGGCGTTTATGTGATTCCTTTCGCGCTTTGGGACTTTTCGTGGGGTTTTGTAGCATTCTGTGATTTCTCACGAGGACTTCGTTACGTTCCATTGCGTTCTGTGGCGATCATTATTATCTCGCGAAGCAGCGTGACATTCAAGGCGCTCCGTCGCGGTCATAATGGCGCGTGTCACTTTTGAACTTTCCGTAGCACTCTGCAATGCATTGTCATCTTTTGAGACGTTCGGTGACATCTCATAACGACAACGTTACACAACTGTGAAGTTTTGGAGTCTTCAACTAGATCCTGTGAAATCACGCGAAGTCGCGTGCGCTCTGCATCGTCTTGTGATGATTCATGTTATGTGACTTTCTCTGCAACGTCGTAACTTTTCGTGGAGTCACGATTATTTTGTTTGTAAAGCTTTGAGACGTTCTGTAGCGTTCAGTGATGTCCTACGAAATTGCGCGATGTTGCGCTCCCGTAGGGATTCTTAACGTCTTGTCATAATTCACGCTGCGAGGTTTCGTGACGTCATATTGCGTTAAGGAGAACGAAATCACAATGCACTGGAGGGGCGTTTAGTTTTGTAACTATGAGTCACCTGCTGCCGTTCAAAAAAATATAAGAGAAGCTTTAGGAACCAAAATTTAAACTGTCTCAGATTTAACGTAAAAAGGCCCGTTCACACACTTTTGCGATTTCTTAGACCGAGTGCCTTGGAACTCCTCTAATATCTTTTACGACGAGGAGACACACTGGCGCCATCTATTGGGATAGCAGTGGAAAGTTGGCGGTCCCGCATATTTTCTATTTCTCTCGCGCGTCATCCTTTCCTTCTTGACCCGAAAAACATTTGTCAACGTTATAAACGAGCCTTTCTTATAGGTATTACGCACATTTTACCTCGGAAATCCCACCAAACCTTCGCTCTTTAGCAGAGGAAATGCAGTTCCAGGGTCACCGCGTAGATGACGCCAGCGTGCCAGTGGGTCTCTCGCTCTAAGAAATTTTTAAGAAGGTTTTCAAGGCACTCGGTTCTAAGAAGTCCCAAGTATGTGAACGGGCCCTAAGATGCAAATCATAGCTAATACACTTCATTCCGGTCGCATACAGCCTAGTAACCTAGCGCTATGGCCCGTTCACACATGCACTTGCAACCGAGTACGACCGGCTGGAGCATTGGATCGGTTTCTGGGCCTCTTGCAACGGCTTAGGACCGGATGCGCTGCTGCAGGAGCTGGTCGTAAGCCGCCAGCAAAGCTTTAAAGCCGGTCTTGTCTCTCTCGGTCGTGCTCGGTTGCAAGTGTGGCGGGCGGGCCTTTAGTGGCCTGGAATCTGCGCTCATTTTAAAATTCGCTGCGGTTGAGTTTGAAGCGCGCAGGCGCGGTACCGCAGCTTTAGTCTGGAATTCGCGAGGAATGTCTCGCGCTAATTTCGGAGGCTACTCGACATTGTGTAAAGATTTGCGAAAAAGGTTCACTCGTGGTTTCCAAAACCGGCAAGTAGCTGAGAAACACCTAGTAATAGACTAATTTTCGTTCATCATATTATTTTTATTTTATGCGAGGCAATCTTGAAATGACGTTCTAGCATTCCTTTATAATGGAAAGTTGAGAAGTACGGTGTCAATGTCACGTGACATTGTGGAGTGTCAGGTGACAGTGTTGCGTCAGGTTACATCGTGACGTCCTGCGGTGAGACCAACACCAACACGAGCAATAAAAGTTCATAGAGAGTTCCCGTACAAATGTATCGCAGTTTTAGAAAAAGAAACAGTAAGCGTGGCCCGGAAAAGAAGTGAGATGTCGTTACCTTTCTAACTCAGGGGCCTCACGTACAACCAACGAAATAAAACCTTTCCGCGTTTCCAAACATCCACACATAATGATCGGACAACAGAGCGCTCGACCGCGAACCAGCAGAGGAAACGCGCACTCCCCTTACTCAAATACACCACACCCGAAGCGTTCAGGACCAATGTTACCTTTTCACGGAAATGCGTGTAATAACCGCAGCAATTTTTTTTCCCTTTTTTTCCATTGGTTGAAAGAGTGCAATCGAGCGGTGCTTTGCGTGCGGCTTTGGCATCGTCTCACCGGCTTCTGTGCACTTTATAACCCACTTTTGTGAAACACTGTCACAGGCTCCGAAACGAGGGGGGGGTTGTAGGCCGATTTCCCCCTTGTCAGCAGAAACCTAGGTTGTTTCTCCCCCCACCCCCACCCCTCTCATCATCTTTCTTTTTCTTTTCGGAACAACATTGCTGTTGTCGCGCGAAAAAAAAGAAAAAAGATTCTTAAGGCGTGTTAGAAAGTTTGTTGAAAAGTCAGAAGCAGAAGAACGCAGTCCTGATAGTGCGTAATTTCAACGTAGCGTCCGCACACTCTTTCCCATAGACAACGGCCCAAAAGGCAAGTATCCAAAATGGAAGGGGGAAGGGGGGGGGAGCAGGGAACGAAGCCTGTGTTTGTCTCCAACAACACAATCATCATTGCATCAATCAGTGTTTTTTATAGTGTCCAGGAACAACCAACTCGATCTTGAAAGCAAGACATGCGTATTTTCCTTTTTTTTTTGAACACGCAAAAACACACACATGCAAACGAGTGCAGAAGGGGAACTAGTCCACCAGTCTGAGACAAAAATAACGTATATAATGAAAAACACTCAAATCAACAAGGGAAATCGAAACCTCACAAAACAGAGACATCACCGGGTGTGAGAGCAGAAAGCAAATACTTGAATATCGTACTGACAAACATCAACCCTTCAACTGATCCGCCCTTTTTGCAAGAGGAAGCTTGAACAGCATTTCCCGAACTTGCTCCAGCATGACTTAAAAAGATCCAAGTGTATCAGACTGATGGTTATAACACTCAGCCTATCTTTGGATCGGATTGCAAGTGAGCTAAAGCGATCCCGGCTCTATAAAAAGATGATTGAAGCGGTGTAGGCACACGACGTGCAGACTTTAAGGCTCACACTTCGGACGGAATGCCGGGAAAGTTAATCGAGCCGTGCCTTCCCTTCGACGCTGCGGCAGGCTCAACAAGTTGTTTACGAGTTGCGAGTTACACCCCCAACGGTTTAGACAAGGATCACCTTTCTCGAGGTAACGATATTGCAAAGATAGAAATAAATCCTGTTTTGGACTCGCTTTCGATCAGGATACGCTGTTAGTTTTTTGGACCCTGTTCAAAGCAACCTAGGCGTACTCTGAAGCTATGGGCCCTAACTAATGAACAGTACAGCGAAAAAGGCGGACGGGCTTTGGAAATGCTTCTGTTATGCGAGGCGCCGCACTCTTAACGTGCGCAAGACCGATTGAACCACTCTGGTAAATTGCAGTGATTGCCAAATCTCAGGTTTGAATCAAAAAGCAACATCAAGGTCCCTCAGTTCACTTACACGTGACAGCAGTTCGCCATGATAACTATATATATAAAAAGTATATTGGGTTTTGCGAGTACTATGTCATTGCTTACGTTTTAGAATGATTCAAACGGAGGTCATTGTCTAAGCACCAATGACCGAAAGGGATAGTGCGTCTATTCGTGACGCAGTGATAGCTGATGCTAATGATAGTAAATTAATAATAATAACAACAATAATCTTTGTTGGCTCAAGAGAGCCTCGCGCACCGAAAGGCAACGGCCCGTACCATGGAGGACCCGCGCGTGCAGCACAGCAGAAGGCTACAAGCGCGAGCTCATAGCGTTGGCAGCTGCCCTTAAAGGAACGCACTGACAGGGTTATTTATGCTCGCCAAGGTTTTTACGTGCAGCATCGACTGTAGCGAGAGCCCAGCTACCCCAGAAGCGCAATTTGCGTCTCGGAATTCGTTTTCTTTCCGCCCGGAAAACTGCTGAGTCGCGAACTGGCCTGTCTGAGTCGCGCTCACTCTCTTCTTTGTGGTCACGCTCCGTTTCAAAGATAATCGGAAGTCGTGGGTCGTCGAAGGCACACACTCAATATTAGAAATAGACCGAAAAAATATTATATCCATTTTCTCGTGGCTTCTAAAAAAGCTGTAAGCAAATTAATTGAAACAAAAAAAAATGTTGCACAGCCACGTAACTTCTAGTAACTTTCTACTCTATATGTCTTCTTCCTCCCCAGAACAGTAGTTTTGGTTTCGGTTTCGAGCAGTTGCGTCCTTGGCTTTATTAAATATATGATAATTGTCGGGTAGTCTTCTGACACTTCTGACACCATAATAAATTGCCTTTGCAAAAAATAAAAGAAAAATTTTGGGGGTGTCAGTGTCCTTTTAAAGGGACACTGAACTCTCCAAAATATTTTTAAGTTCCTGAATCAGACACGCATGTCCAAAAAAAAAAAAAAGTTTCCGCGAACAATGTATTTGGCGTACGAATTACGCTGCGAGGCACATCTTGAGGTGGGAGAAAAACCCAGAGCAATACCTATATCGAGAAATTAAGTCCAAAATATAAAATCCCTAACCATTTTTTTTTTCAGAATAAAGAGATTTGCTAGCTTCCTCGAATAAGCGGGAATAATTTGTGTCGTTCAGTGAAGCCAACACACTAGACAGGGCTAAGCAACTGGTGAAGGGTCCCTATCATTTCGTCGAAACTCTGTTCGTGGAATTAAGTTTCGTGAACAACTTTTCATGAACACACCTTTCATGGACACACGTTTCGTCGACAGGATAGTTTCATCGACACTCGTCACGCGAATTGCACGCTGTAGGGGCATTTCGTCACGCGTGCTTCACTGTGGGGCGCGTTAACCCCCCCCCCCCCCCCACACTTCGATGAAACAATCTGTCGACGAAACGTCGTTCGATGAGGAGGACACAGGCCAGAAGCTCTCTGTTTACAAAATGCTGGGCTGTAAAGATCGCACCTTTCAGCATGCGATCTTTGCACCTCAGCACGCACGTGTTCGTCGATTCCAAAAGCGAACAAAGCACGCGTCACGTCCAAGCGCTGAATACGTCACCATGGTCAGAAGCTCTGTTCTACCTACTACAGTAACTCGTGCATACTCTGACGCTACTCATTACAGGCTCGCATCTAAAGGCTGAACTCAGTGGAGCAAGTATTAACAGCAAACTTCGCGCTGCAAAGATCCATTGCAACACGCCGCTGCGTATTCGTCGGAAACCCTATATATTCCATGCGACCAGCAAGCGATGAACGGCGCCAAAGCCAATGCATAATGTTAAGGCGTCAGTTGCTTGAGCGACTTCATCTGCACACAAAGGGCGCATTTGCAAACGCAGAAAACTCGAGTGCAAACCAACGCACGATAACACCGGCAAATAGGGTGTTCAGAAAATACGTTTGAATGGTTTGAATGTGCTTCCAACGTCGGAACCAGTCGGAAATCAGAGCCATTTTTTTAACTATATTGCTCGTGCTTTGCGCCCGTCGTTGGTCCCTGCCGGTAGTGGCGGACGCCGGGCGAACCAAATATATAGGGTGGTTCAAGTCACCAGGCTCGATCTGAAATGGACCGTAAAAATCGACGCCTGCACGTATCTATCTAAACTTTTCGTCAAAGGTGTATTTCACTGGTCGGTTTTTCCATGTTAAATTACAAAGCCTAGCTCCCCTTCTGTAAAAAATAGTGCCAAGAAACTTGCCTGAGTCAACGGCGGGCGGCGACGCAGACGACAAAGTCCAGTAGCGGGGTGTGTTTGGCGTTCGTATTGATAGATGGCGTCGGGAGCAGCGTCCGAAGGTGCAGCCGACCAGCGAAAGAAAGCAGACGACACGCAGACGAAATCCGTTGGCAGCAAAAACGCCGCCGTTATGCAGACGCGTTTTTTTTTACTTTAAGTTTTGCTTTTATTGTCCGCATTTATTTTTTAACCAAAGGTACATTTAAAAAAATTATGTTCGTTTTAATAAACCACGGTGGTCGCGAGCCGTCGCGATAAGGAGGTAGCGCCATCTATCAATACGAACGCCAAACACACCCCACTACTAGACTTGGTCGTCTGCGTCGCCGCCCGCCGTTGACCCAGGCAAGTTTCTTGGCCCTATCTTTTACAGAAAGAGAGCTACGCTTTGCAATTTTACAAGAAAAACCGACCTGTGAAATACATCTTTGACGAAAAGTTTAGATTGCTACGTGCAGGCGTCGATTTTTACGGTTCATTTTAGACCGAGCCTGGTGACTTGAGTCACCCTATAAGCTCGCCTAGATCGGCGGCGAAGAGCCTGTGGCCCGAGCTCACCCCGAGCGCCCGACCTGCATGCGCATCTACGAGCATGTAACTCGTTTGTTTCGGAAAATTATGCGCCATCTATGAGGAAAAGGCTGCAAATAAATCGCCCGCGATTCAAACAGCGCTTGTACAAGGTGTTCAAAAAAATACATTTTTTTTGTGCAAAAATAAAGTAGGCATTGCCGAACGCTCATTTTCCGCCCAAATGTAGCGCTAGATGTCCGAACAAGACGTCAAAGTTTCAGCCTGAACGGACACCTTATTCAAGAGTTATAAGTGATTTTCTGAAAATTTCAGTAGGAAAATGGCGGCCGATGGAGTTTTCGAATACATGGGGCTCTATGGCACCAGAAACCGAAAACGGGCAAAAATGGGCTCCATTTTCCCATTGACATTTTCAAAAAATCACTACACTTTTGAATAAGGTGTCCGCTCGGGCTGAAACTTTGACATCTGGTTCGCGCTACCTTTGCGGCAGACAATGAACGTTCGGCGATGCATAGTTCATTTTTGCATTAAAGAAAAAAACGGTAATTATTTTATTTTTTTCTGTGACACCCTTTATATTATGCAGTGCGCTAGCGCGTATTTTGGACACACGCTGTGTTCAGGAAAGTTATAAACCCGTACACAGGATAACAGACAAGAAGGAAGTGAAACTTTCCAGACGAGGTGAGGTAAGAAAATACAAAACTGGATCGGCAGGGTTTAAAACCCGTACGTTCAGGTCCCAGCCGCGGCGCAGCAAACTCTGCTATGCAAGCGGCAATGTTGCACTAATGAGAATGCTCTGGCTTACACTGCATGTTTGGGACAGTTGGTTGTGCACACCTCCGATGTTACAGCCGAGCGCACAAACCTATAGACACGCAATTTGCATAGGTGCACAGAAGGGAGACACCCACGCAGCGCTGAAAAAAAACAACAACGTCGAGCGCTGAACAACGTGTCGAAAAATAAACAAAATAAACGACGACAAAAAAAGATTTGTTGAGCGCTGCGTGCACGAGTGTCTCTTTTCTGTACGCTTCTGCAAATTGTGTGCCATGCTCTTTAACATCGAAGGTAATTCGCAACTTTAACGCCCTATATAGATGGCAGGGCGGTAATCTGAGGATGGCGGAAGAGACGTGGATAGAGCGTCGCCCGGATTAACCGTGCGCCTGCTCGCTGACGCTGGTCGGTGTGCTAAAACTAATTTAATTGGCTACAAATATGAAGCTGTCAGGGCGAGAGCACACACAAGAGACGGAGGTGTTGACGTGCATTAAAGGGGCCCTGCAAGGACTTTTTTACTGGTTTTTAATTTGCATCGAACCTCAGTGCACTGAACGTGGTAGTAACTCAATAAAAGTTTTCTTTTCTCGAATTTCGCTTTATTTTAAAAGTTACATGCAAACTAAAATTACGAAACCAAGCAAAAAATGACCTCCTTCATGACGTCCTTGGTCGCTTGAGTGGCCATGAACTAGAAGAGGGGTAGTGAGCTCAGCGAGCGCTCACGGCTGCCGCACTCCGTGTCGGCAGCTCGAGAGGCGCCACTAAAGCATGTTCTGGATAGGCTGTATGAATCAGGCAGCCAGGGCAGCTCGCATTGCATTTGCTGCGTGATTAAACACTAATTCGGCATGGCACTTAATTGGCTACAAACGACAGCAAACACGGGGTAAGATCAGTTCAGAACGGGAGCCACTTTGCGCTGCATACCGCCAAACGGTCAAACCGCAAGCCAAACCTACTCGCGAAGGCCTTCGGAACGCTCGGAACCGGTCGGATCCTCGAGCCAGTTAGGAGGCTCAAGTGAGGGTGGGTGCAACTCAAAACCTGGAGAGCGTTTGCAGCGTTAATTGCGGCACCTGAGGAGAGGATTCGAGAAAGGATATGCGCCAATGTTGCCTGCACGAAGCAGACGGCCGCTCTGTTGCAACTCTGTTGCTCCATGCGCCTTTCTCCTCTCGCCTCCCATTGCAAGCAACGAACGCCTTGGCGCAGCCTCTCTCGCTTCCTTCTCGCTCCGAGAATTACAAACATCGAGAGGAAAGCAGGGATTTGCCAGACAAGCAGCAACGTCCAAGATGGCAGAATTTACCATTTTTCGCGTAAAAAATACTTAACCTATCGCAACAAAACTGGTGGCTATGGAAAAATAATCATTTATACCTTGTGTAAATTATTCAGGCACCTTAATGGGCTCTTATGACCTGAGTTAGAAATAAAACGACCCTTTGCCCCATAGACTCCCAGCGAATTTTAGCAATTAAATGGCGTCCATGTCCCGTGATCCCCGATCTAGCAGTTGCACCCACCCTCACTTGAGCCTCCCTAGAGCCAGTATACGACCGCAGCGCCGCTGCGCACATCCGGGACCTTTCTACGCTCGCCGCTCGTAGGTGCCTGATCCCACTACGCCTTTTAGTAGCGTTGCCTTTTCCACCACTTGGTGGCGGGTATGTCGGGGGGTCATTTCTGGTTTCCGGACTTTATAAACTGCATTTGTTTCTTTCTCGATCTAAAATACTGGAACAAAACTACTTTCATAAATAATTGAAACGGTTCGCGCCACTGCATATTTTGTATTTCGACTAAGAGAAGCTTTTAGCGGCTCTGGCCAGTAGTAAGCCCAGACCAAATACCTCACATTTCGCGCGCTTTCGGTACCGCAGGTCGCTCCCCTAGGTGGAGGGGTTTCCGCGTCGTCCGGTTAAAATATGACGCAACTGATATTTAGTTCCTCTTTCCGTACCCGCTAGGCACTTCGAACCCCAAGAGACGTGGAAACCGCAAAAAAGGTAGACGCTTAAATATGATTGCAGGGCCCATGGTAAGAAAATGAGCAGGTTGGTTTTTTGAAAAGTTACGGAAACTGCATGATACAGGAACAAGCCGACAAGAACCATGCAGTAAAAGCAGCGCCAAGGCCGACAGTCCCACCGTCTCCGCCGCTGCCCCGTTCTTCTTGTTTTTCGTCCGTCCGGGAGAGAGGGCGTGTTCGTACCTGATGTACCCGGCGCGCAAAATCTTTATCCTCCCGGCAGAAGATTTCACATTTTCCCTGCGTTTTCCTCTCAATTTCCTTCTCACTTTTTTGGGGTCCTTCTCGCGTGCCAAGCGGCAATGATGGTGGCGCGTCGGGCCCACTTCCGGTGGGGCTATGGGCAAACGGCAATGGAGAGCAATCGGCAGTTGCTGAAGAAACCAGACAAAGCCTGCCTTCGCCAAACCACGCGACTGGGGCTGGTACAAAAGAGTCGGTATGTTGGTGGTCGGTTTTCATGTGCCCCACCGAGAACGCGGGCGCAGGAGTGGTGGTGACCATAGTCTACCCTACTGTTCGACAAATTCGTTCGAGCTATGATTTCTTACGTCCACTGGCCCTGGACGAACTTGCGGTGTTCCACACAGACGGTAATAGCGAGCGCACAAAGACGTCCAGCGTCGTGACGATGCACTTTTTGGCGTTGCTCGATTGGTCCCCGTTAAATTGTAGCGTTGACTCAAGTTGAGCTTAATGTGAAACATATAGTATATAGACCAACTCAACTCACTGACGTCACTCCACGGCGGTGGCGCTGCTGTCGGTACTGCGCGTGCGCAGAGGCTTCCCTCCTCACGAATCTGGTTTCTGCTCACGCGCAGTGCCCACACCTGGTGTGGGCAAAGCGGCCTTGTTTTGTAAACACTGTGTTGGTGCATAGCCACAGAGGCATGTTCGACGACTGTAGTTAAATGCGCTTATACGCCTGCACTCTCGAAGTTTGCACGTACGGCCTCTGGGCGCCGCCATCTTGCTTCTGGTGTGGGGTTGATCGTCTGATAGACAGGCGTTGCTGAGGCGTACCCACGGTTTCCAGACTGGCACCCAAACAAAGCTTTTTTGTTGTTTTTTTTTTCAGCCACGGTAAGCCAGATTAGCTCTCGAAGGGCGGCTGCTTGCGAACGTCTACAGCTATAGAATCGGCGTCTCGTCTAAGGTTGTGAGAAAGAGAGCAGCGCTAAAACTAGCCCCACGAGCGGTGTAGCACGTGAAGTGGAGTTTCGGGCGCTTTGCGCCCATCAGACTTGGCAGGCTTCTTTTTTTTTTCTCGCACAGTCTGGGCTTGGACTACGATTATATTTATTTATTTATTTTATTTTATTTATTTATTATATACATACCGCTGGTTCGTGGGCCGCGGCAAGGAGGAACAACCTTTAACAAAAGGATACAGTTCATTCCTCCAATAAAAACTTCGATCAATACCGTATTTACAGAGAGGATAGCAAGCTGGTCCGGGAAATCACACGAGTGTTTACTGCAGACACGTCTTAGCCGTGGTAACCAACACGTTATGGGTGAGCAAACCCAGAGCCGTCCATTCAGGTCGAATGAATGGAAAATAAATTCGAGGAGCTTGGACTGGCGCTTCCCTACTCGAGTTCGTTGACTTATCTGTTTGGTTTTAAATACATTTTCACGCGTAGAGTTAAAAAAAAAGTGTACCTGTGTTCTGTGTTTCCTTAGGCGGCAAAAGTTGGTCAGCACAAGTGGGTGTCTGGTGTTTCTCCTGTAGATAAGAAATTTTGCCAGGACAGTACGACTGCGGGTCCGCGGTCTCTAACGCGCATCGCACAGTAGTAATTGTACTTGTCACGCGCCGGTACGATGCTCATCCAGATGAAAACGGGCAGGGGTAGTGTCTGAACACAAGAACCCCGTTACAATCCCCACCCCTGGTTAATAGGGTAATTAGCTTAATAATTAAAAAATTTGGCGTTATTCCTACTGGCCACCTTGGGCTCCTACTTTGCACCAGGGCTAGAGGAACCCTAGCGATAGTTCGTCTTTTTTGTGTAAAATTTTAGTTTCACTAAAAAAGAGAGAAACATTCTTTAGGGTAAGTCAGATTCCAGTTTTTAAATACCAAGTGAAAACAAAAAACATGTAATACCAGCGATATATATTTTTGCTAACGGTGTCCTGCTGAGTACAGACCGTTTCGGTTGGTTCTTCTACTTCGTTCGTGTAATTATTTTCTTTATCGAGTTTAATGGTTTCGTTTGTTTCTTTATTCTTCAGGTTTTTTTGTATGTGTCCTTGAGTTGTGAAAAACTGTGATTGTGAGCTAGGTACACAGCGCCACAAAAAAGCCTGCGGTGAATGCGAGAACTACATTGTAGACGACCTTCTATTCTCCTCTCTTTGTTTGCCACCCATTGTGCCTGGCCTCTGTATGCATCTGGCAAACTTCCTCGGAATAAACACGACTGTCCAAAAACATAATCGTTTTTCCTTTTTTAATTTAAGGCCCAGAATTTGGGGCGGAAGTAGGTGCACGGCCTTGCCCCGGATTCTTTCCGAGGACTTCCGGCATTTGCATTAGTGAGAAGAGCCAGCGAAGCGCGCTCTCAGCGTAAATACGAAACCACTACTGGGGAAAGTGGACGCAGCGCTCCTCAAACGGAAAGTTTCGTACATTACAGAATGAGCCTTCCGGCCAAGACAAATAGTTCTCGGCTATACAGAAACACAATGTGGCCTACTTTCTCTTCTTTTTTTTTATCTTTATTATCTAGGTTTTCTTTTTTGTGGTTTAAACAAAACTTGCCGACCGACGTCGGTAATGGAAACAGCGGACCGTATTGTATTTTTTATAATGTTATTGTTTATTGTGTGGTCTTGTGACGCGACCAACTGAGGAAGAGGACGGGATGAGATCGTGCAGAGCCATCAGAGTGTCGAGGTCTGATTGGAACGATGGGTGGGCAGACGGAAAGTTTGGCCGCCATTGCCTCCCTCCAATTGGAGCGAACAAGAGCTCCGTCTGCTACTCGCTGTCTCGCGTTCGAATGCCAAACGCCGGCGTTCGAAAGCGTTGGAACGCGTTCGAACGGTGGTCGGAAGCTAAAGGCTTGTTGAAACAGTCGTACCTTTACCTTTTGCCAGGTTATATAAGTTGTACCATCGGGTATGAAAAAAAAAACGCCAGTGTTGGGTAAAGTATACCTAAAAAGTGCCTAAAGTACAAAGTAAATGAGAGGTTATGTATTTCAAGTAAAGTAGTAAGTATGTCGGGCGCAATGTACTTGAAATAAGGTACTATAAACACAATGTACTTTCAAAGTAAAGTACAAGAACTTTTCAACAGTATGTTTCATGACGCACTTTCATTTCCCTATATAGTTTTTTTTTCTTTTTTTTATACTGGTGTGTATTGTCCCTGGCGTAATCGGGGGTGCGTCAGTTATTGTCGGAAATTGCGGTGAATATAGGACAAAGTCAAGTGGTTACAAAGCAGTTGTTTTACTCTCGCTGACTAGTTATTTAACACCATCAACTTATAAGGGACTTATTTGTTGACAAAGCGTCACTTTGTGATACAAATTTAACAGGACCGAATCAGGGAAGTTTATTTTAGAGTCGAGAGTTTTACTTTCCTCGGAAAGTACCAGAAACGATACTTTTAAGTAGAGTACAAATACACGCGCAGAGAATTTACTTCTAATAAAGTACAAGTGTTTTAAACCTACTTAAAGTAGTACTTTAAGTACAATGTACTTAAAGTACGTCCCAACACTGAAGAACGCACAACCAGCGCGAAGATATGAAACAGTATTAGACTTCTGCCGGCAATTGAAAAAGATAACTCCATAAGATGTTCACAGACAACCAAGCACGCAGTTTCGGATAAATTATGCCGAAAAGTCGCCAAAGTCACAATTATTTCGTTATTCATGCCTAATACGCGAGGTACGCGAAAACCTTAAGACGCCAAAAAAAATAACGCTACGGTTGCAGAATTTTGTTGCATCCCATGACACAAAAACGTTCTGCAGCTGCGGTGCTTTCACATTTGAAAACGGTCGCTTTTCTCCGGAAACGTTTGTCTTATGAAGTTTCTGTTGCTGTTCAAATTCCTTTCAAATTTTGTCTTTCTTAATTAAAAAAAATATTTCTAACTGTATCTGGGTGGTAGTGAGAAGGAGAAAGGAAATGGGTGATCGAATTTTATGCGTGGAAGAGAAGGAATCAACGAAAGAAAGGCTGCGGGCAAGTTGGTAAAGAGAAAAAAGTGTACCGGGGCTCAAGGTTGTATACACTGGGCGAGAAAGTCGGCTACATCACCGACCGCCACGATTGGCCATCGCCGCGCTGGACCTTGCCACTGGCCAATCACAGCGTCGTGCTGGCCATACGCGACGCGTCGCTGGCCAATGGGAGCGGTCGGCGATCTCGCCCCGAGTTTCTCACCGAAAGTGTTCAACTCGGAGCTCTTAGAAGCAATTTCGGGTCATCAAAGTTAGGGGCTGTAATGGGTAATGCGACGTGCACATATTTCCCGTGCATAATGTTTTGCGGTGGTGTCGTGGCAGAAAGTACGTTAAAACTAGAAAGAGGAAAAAAAGGGTTGGTTCGTTAATGTCTGCCGAATTTAAATCGCGACGAATTGAAACAAATCGTTTTGGGATAGTGTCGTACCGTGGCTTTTATTGCCTCGGACTATTACGGCCGAACGGAGATGACCGAAAACGATCCATATTGCATTGCAGTATTTAAACGCGCCCCTGAAGCGTGTTCAAGGCGTTCGTCGGCTCAAATTGCGCGCGATTTAGACGCGTTACAGCCGTATTCGCAACTGAATCAATAAAAATCCGTGCGCTCGAGCGTTTGCAGAATTCAAATAGGCAGTACATTGTCACGACCGTGAACACACGTACTATATTTTATTTTTGGAAGTATATGCCTCGGACCCATATTTATGTTCAAGCAAGGAATGGCTGGAGTCTATAAGTCTAATTTTGCACATTAAACATACAAATAAAATACTGCGCGTGCATCCCGAAATTCACTTAGTAATGGGCTTCTGAAAACTGCTCACGTCGCTCTTTGATCAATCAAAAAACAAAAGCAAAAAAAAAATATGTAGACATCCGTTAATCGCTGAAAAACGGTATGTAGCTTAAAACGTGCTTTTTGGAACTAAGTTACAGAGTTGACCATGAAAAATTCGAAAGGCAAACAGTTACGCCCGAAAACGAAAAACAAATTTATTTTAAAAAGTTTATTTGTAATTTTCTTTTTTATAAGCTATAACTTTGTCCACAACTATTGCCGTTCCTCGTATAAATCAGAATAAAGACAACTAACAAAAATATTAAAAAAAAAAACGTTGTGCACATTGCACACCGCCATCTAGCAAGGATGGCTATGCGAGGAATTCCTCGCTTGATATATGCAGCATGACCTAAACACTGTTTCACATGTCGCGCCAACCCCCAACAAAGTTTGGCGCGTACAATTATCCCCCCCCCCCCAAAGTGCGCTAGCTCGTCTGCAAAGACACATTCATTCTTTCCTTAACCGTATGTAGCGGGGCCCACACACAGTAACATTTTAGTTATACGTATGGCGGTAGTGTGCACACGCTCGGAACCACATGCATTAGACATCGCGAGAAATTAGCATGTACGACACGTTTCGTGGCTCTAAGCCTCGCGAAGCGAGGCACTGCACATATCGCACAGAGTCGCACCAACGAAAAACAAAAAAGAAGAAAGAAAAAAAAAACGCTACTAAATCTAACGAGGAACGTGAGCCATTAAAGCGATACTTCTCCGAGGCGCGCGCGAAAACGTGCTCGTAATAAACTTGCGCCGAGGTGTATGTATATGGAAGCCGACCCTACGTCTTTCCCTCCATTTATTCAGATTTTGTTCTCACGCTCGCGTTTTTTTATTTTTTTATTTATTCTTGTCTATACATATTTATGTATATTCATATATAGTATATCTCGATATTCCCGACCGCTATATAGTCGGTTTCATATTATACGATGGACCGCTGAAGCAACTCTACGAAACATCGAAACCAATCCAACGCCGCGGGCATCTCACGTGACCTTCGGAGAGGGACGCGGCGGCGGCGGCGACTGGCATGAAATCACGTGACACGTTCGCGCCGCTCCATTGGCTCGGGACGACCGCGGTAGAATGCGTTAGGGTCCATCGTTAGACGATACAGATGGTATGGTAGCGGTGCACACGGTCCACTTGGCGTGAATCGCGCGCGCGCGCGCTCGAGAATTGCGTCGCCCGTTACCCTTTAGCCGCCGCAGCCGAGATGACTAGACATTTTCTTTCCCCTTCTTTTTTATGTTTATCTTCTTAAGCCTAATCTGTTTGGCGTTTAATGGTGCCTAAAGCTGTCGGAAGCCTTGCCCGAGCACGCGCGCGCGCAGGCGACCATAGCGGCGACCGACGCCTCTGCGCCTTCGAAGTGCCGTATTAACACAATGGGGGGGGGGGGGGTGCCCCTTTGGCGAAGAACGGTGATTGCTTTTTATTAGGCGGCACGACCGTATAACGCCGCCGCTCGCCGCCAGGCTGTGTTAGTGGGGCGCACGTCGGTCGACTAGCGTAATTGCCCGCTAATGCGGGCGGCTTCGGACATTTTTCGGCAGCGTCCTGCCGTCTGACTGTTCGTGGGGAGCACTTAATTCGACTTGACTCGTCGCTTCGTACACTATAGAGTGTATATAACAGGCGCCTCTAAATCTCTAATGTGTTGGTTGTTGTTCGGGATTGTTTTTTTGTTTCTGTTTCTGAGCAGCTCCGAGGAAAGCCTGCTTGAGACGGTGCACGCGCGAAGGGCCGCACGCCAATGAGTCGCTTAGACTACATCGGTCGTTTCGGACGAGTCATCTAGAAGCTCTCGTGCGTCTTGGCTTTATTGTCGGGCGTCTCGTGAAGTTTGGGAAAGACTTGCGCGCGACGAGCGTTCCACTCGGTTGTCGAGGGAAACCGAATTTTGGGCGCTTATATTAGTGGGATTTCGTGCAGTTGGAACAAGGGTCTCGGAAAACATCAAATCATTCGCAATACTTGGCGAAAAGAAAGAAATACAAAAAAATAAGGATTACAAATATTTATTAAATTAGGTTCATTTTATTTCAATCAAATTAATTTTATTTATATCGCAGCAGCTAGAAAGTAGTGATTCTTTATCACTACACGTATTTTTGAGCATGGCAGATTGGTTGATTAGTCCGTCCGATCACCGATGACAATAAAGAAGAAAGAATTACTGTAGATTTAAGGTAGAGTCTAATTAACGACGTTTTTATTGGTGTGACACCGGCCATACTAGAACAAAAAAAAACAGCTTGATATTCTTTTTTTTTTAGTTGGCTATAAAACTTTGGTTTGTTTTTGTTTTGCGTTCTGGTTTGCTTGCAATAAGACATCACTTTTCTAGTTCTTGTTTCTTTCATGTTCTGAATTTCTTGTTGTAGAACGTTACGGCTGACGTCAGCCGTAACATCAGGTAGTAACAAAAGCTCAATGATCCGATTTTCTCAGAAGAGCATTGCCTTTTGCTCATGCCCAACCTAATATAAATTTTTCTTTCTCGATCATTATTTGATTTCAGTACAATACAAATCACGCAAGAAGCATTAAATGATACAAAAACGGAAAATAAAAAACTATTCTTTTAAATTATTATTGGCGTAAAAGGTTTGATCTTAATCATCATAGTAAAACTGGTTTAATTTAAGTCACGATTTAAATTACCATTTATATCATGATTTAAATCGTCTTGATTTTTATTTCCCATCCTAAGGAGATGTGGAAGAACACACAGAAAAAAATATTCGAATGAACATTTTAAATTTGTGATGTGATTGAATATTGCACGAGGCATTTATTGCTTTCGCTCGCAGATTCTGCGGGGTTAAAGATGTGTGCGTATTATAACTCTTTCTTATCTCACAGTTTTTTTTTCTAAAATGTGGCGTATTGCGTCGTTCAATATGCATGTACCAAATTGAAGGCCTTAAATATACAATGTCCACATCTTAAAAGTTCTAACTCGTGTTAGACCTCTTTTTTTTTTCATATTACGTCGGGGAAAGCCACGGGTTTTGTCCTTTCACGAGGGAGCGGCCGGGGAGTTGACAAAAAGCGTAAATAAGTGACAAGGTCGCTCAAATACGCCACCCCGGGGTTCCGAGAGTAAGTGAAGTCTTAAATCAAAAGAAATAAATAAACAGTAAAAAAAATTACGTGTTGTTTTTCTATGGTAAGCATACGCCAAAGCAGAGGGGGGATAGGAGAAATGAAAAAGTAAGCTCCAGAAGGAGTCTTGCGAAGTGAGATAAAAGAACACTTGCTCTGAATTGTTTTGTTTTCTGCTCGACCAATCAGAGAGGAGACAGCTGCTACGCCCTTTCCGTCTTTCAATGTCCCTTTCCACTTCCCCTCTAAAAGCAAAACAACGAAAGAACAAAAAATAATGCCCATTTTACAAAATACCTAATATGAAGAGGAAAAATGTAGAACAAAACAACCTGGGCAGGTTAGGAATATTCAGTTTTCTATATATATATATATTAATTTTGTTTGTTTTTTTAGTGTGTCATACTCGTACGTAATTCATGTGCTCTAGATTCTTTTTTTTTTCTTTTTTTATTCGAGAATCTGACTGACGGGCATATCACGGTAGCGTTTGACCGTTCTTTTGGCGCAGTATATATATATATATATATATTTTTTTTTTCTGTGGGTATACTTTTTTTTACTTAATAAGCGCCCGGATGTAAGTCGAGAATACCTTTTTTTTTTCTTCTTTTCCTTATGCTTACGTGGTCAGAACCTTTGTGTAGCCCAAAGGTGATGGTGCTTTTTCCTGTCTTTTCTGTCTTTTATTCTTTTCGAAGAATCAGCGGTTTTTATTACAAGCCCGTCGGTCCCACTTCAAAAACCCTTAAGGTGGTTTAGAACGTTCGTTGGTGTGTGTGAGTGTTTTTTTTTTCTGATTTTGACTTTATCGGTATAACCATTGTCTTTTTCTTTTGTTTTCAGGTGGGAAAAAAGTGGGTGGGGATATTTGCATTTGGTACTACATTCCTGTTCACAATAGAGCCCTTTTCAAAATGGCCGTCAGGCAACATTGGGGGTCACCACTTTCCCGAACACGAAGCGTGCGATTATACCCGAGTGCTCGCCGAGTGCTCACGTAGCACTCGTTTTCGACCCGAGCTGAGCCGAGTGCACGCCGAACGATGACGAGGCCCTCCTCGTGTCCAATACGCGGTCAGAAGTCACGTCCAAACAACGGCGAGCTCGGGTAATTGGAGAAACAGCTAGTAGAGGGCGCGTACTTTTTGAAAAGAGTTCAGTTCGGGAGGCGGGGGACGCCATTCAGCGGTGAACTCGCGAACGAGAGAATCGGGCAGCTAGCGTCTATCTTAGTGCGCTGCGGAAATTAGCGGGGTCCTGGCGGCCGAAATGCGAAACAGAGGCGAGGGGTACAAGTTCCGAACCGTTTATATTAGAGCCTCTTTTTTTCGAAACGCCACTGAAGCAACATTGGGGGTCGCCATTTTTGTTTGCGCACGAAGCGCTTGATTGGGTCCGAGTGATACGAGCTGTTGGGAGTTAGTGCCAAACTACCTGCTCAGGGTTCGTGCCTCGAAAAATGGAGAACACGCGGATAAATGGGGCCAGCAGCTAGTAGATTGTGCGCACCTATGGAAAGAGTGTATCGTGCGTCAGCACTTCTTTGAGTGTATTGTTGTGCCGTGCCACAGCGCTCGGGTTTTAGTAGGCAAGCATTAGACGCAAAATGGCATGCCCCGATTTTTAACGTGAAACGTTCTTTGCCTCGCTGAGGCGGGGAGGTTCAAGAATTTTGTGAAGCTGCCGATTATCTCGCTGCTCATTGGCTGAACCGGGTGCCGACCTCACACTCCCTATTTCCGACACCGCCACTATTTTGAGTGTGTGTGAATGTGTGTGTGTGTATCTGGGAAGAGGCGATCGCAGTAAAAAAGCGTTTACGCCAAGGCACGAACCGAGACCATTCACATTATTTTAGAGATTCGTTTTCCAGCATGTCACGACACACCTTTTATTTTTTATATATATCCTTTAATTTTAGCTTGAACAGTTACAATAGAGTAATTAATTTTCATGTAATGGTTACACGTATTTTACTTCAACACAATAGACAACCACACGGTATGGATGTATGGAACATGCTTACTTGTCAACGGTATTGAGAGTGCCACATAAACAAGTCGCCAGAATGCGAAAAAGGACATTGGAAACATTTTAGATAGAGTTCTATATAGGTTCTTGTTCAATCCTGGTAAACACTAGTTTTTGATGGTTAAAGAATGAACCGCTGTTACAATTGCTTCATCTGGATGATATTAACCAGTACTGGTGCCCACTCTAAGGCCCCCTCTGCGGAAGCATGAATGCTCTTAATCTGCGTGATAATTCCACTGAAATGCACATCTACAAGCTGAGGGTTAATGTCTGCATGTCTCACTGCCATGCGTGACTTCTAAATACTAAAAAGCCCAATGATCGTAAAACGGTCGTATAGAATCAAATCTTGTTTGTCGACATGGAGGAAACGAATGGAGTATGCTGTGATAGCTAGATCTCTTTTTTTTTTTTGCAACAGGTGTTAGTGGCTTTTTTTCCGGTTTCGTGAAGGCGTGAGCGTACGCTCTGTCAGCTTCCCCACTAAATTGAGCGGAACAATTGACGTCAGTGACCTATGCACCAGTTCAGTGTCCCCGCAATATTTGGCGGGAAAATATATGTCACGTGACCTTACGTCACAGGACCTACAGACATATTCAGGTTCTCCGCCAAATGTAGCGGAAAAATTGTCGTCACGTGGCCTAAGTATCAATTCAGTTTCCAAGCTAAAGTTGGCGGAAAAAACACATCACGGCCTTAACATTATTTATTTATCAACAACGTATCAACGATACATCAACGCAACGTCATTCCAATATCAAATCCCCGTATGGTGCACGATCGGCTCAATGTCAATCGATCGTCATCGTCATATCGTCAAATAAACAGCACAGCTGTCGCTCTCTATACACGCACCACCTAGTGTGATAGTCGTGATTTTTTTTTGTCAAGGTTCGTTTTAAGGTATTATCATCATCGTGAATTAAGGTGCTATTTGGCGGGAGATCCTGCGGGGCATCCGCTCTAAGTCCGGCAGATAGCAATTTGACACAGTCTTACGCTTTTAAATCCCGGGTTAGGCCCGGTGTCTCTATAAGAAAAGAAAAAAATTACTTTCTACACAGTCTTCGTCATAGATTAAATTTACAACGAAGAAAAACAAATGTAGAGCTATAGTTTACGGCGCGATACGAATTTGTAATTGGAACCCGCGGGAGCTCGCGGAGAAGTGGCTACTAGAGTCACGTGACTGGCCACTACAGTCACGTGGTGCTCGCGCTATTTCGGGAGCTTCTATGGGCTCTAAAAGTTACTTATTAATCTTCGTTTAAACGAAGATTAATAAGTAACTTTTAGAGCTTCGTTTAAACGAAGATTAATAAGTAACTTTTAGAGCTTCGTTTAAACGAAGATTAATAAGTAACTTTTAGAGCTTCGTTTAAACGAAGATTAATACATAACTTTTAGAGCCCATAGGAAGTTCCCGAAGAGCGCAAGCACCACGTGAGAGAACTGTGCGCCTGTCAGAAATTGACGGCGGCGGCGCGCCGGTGTGGTCCCTTCCGGCGGCGGCGTGGTGAAAAGTCGCTAAGTAATGATGATGACGATTACTTTTTTCTGAAGTTTTTTTTTATTCTTTGAATGAGTAAAACTCGTGAAGATTTTTTTATATATAGAGAGTATTTTAAATTACTTTCTGCGCATAACAAAAAAAAATAAAAAAAGATTGAGGTACACCTAAGCATTTCTTATGAGTTGTGAATGTGAAAGCATGTACGTCATTCTTCCGCTCCCTTTGTCGTCTGCTCCGTACTGGCGCGCGCGCGCTTCGGGATCTCGGAGGCCATGGCGCAGCGGCCTAGTCGACGCGCGCCAGCCATTGGAACCGAAGGCGAATCGCTCCTATTGAGATCGCGGAAACTAGGAGCCGTTTTCGCGCTTCAAACTGATGACGTCAGCTCGCTCCATAAGACAGGTAATGCATTAAAAAACGCGTTCAGCCGGCGTCGTGCCACGTTCAGCGTGCGGCGGCGGCGGCGGCGGCGGCGGCGGCGGGTGGGTTCTGTGGACTTCAGCGGCGGCGCTGAACGACTTCGGCGTAAAGCAGGGGACAGTTGAGAGGTGAAACTGGGCGCCGCGCGGCACTCCGCATGGCGGACAACCTGCCGATACGCGGAGAAATTTGTGTATCCAAAAACATGGACGCGAAAGCCCGTAGCGCAACGCACATAGTTGCTGCGCTACCATTGGCACGAACGTAGAGCGACTGGCAGTACTTCGCTTTACAAAGCACTATTTATGTTCTAAACGCAAACATTACCGCAAAAGGTATGTTCATAACACTAGCGCAGCCGTGTCCAACTCCGCTCAGACAACTGAAGGCGCACGGCGTGTCAGTCCTGAAGAAAATATACCGCAGAACATATACGGACCCCTGAACGCCGCTACAAAGGCGTTGCAGCAAACAGATTCTAGCAAACAGATATCTCCACCTTGAACTCAAAACCACGAACACCATACCAATCTCGCTCGGAGTCATACCGCCGCTCCTCGGCACCGTCGTTGTTGTTCGTGAAGACTCGCCTGTTGCTAGTTGAGATGGGGATTTCGCAACACCTTCCGTGTCACCCCTGGGAGTTCAAATAACTTCGCAGAGGACTAGAACGTTCTCACAAGAACGTCCGAGACGCACACAGCACCGAAGTCAAACCGAACCGATCAAACAAACCGTCGCCGTATTCGCTTCTCTGCCGCTCGCCGCTAGGCACACCGCGCGCAAATAGGGAGTTTTCGTAAACCGCATATCCTCCTCCGCTAAGCCTTCCGCAACGAAGAAGCCGCTACTGCGTCTGCGCGCCGATGGCCTTGACTGTAGAGTCCCGGGTATCGCTCCGCGTTGCGGAGAGCGTTCCGGGACGGCAAACACCATCTATGAAAACTCCCTAATAGGGAGTTCTTATAAACCGTGTTTCCCCCTTCGCTAAGCCCTCCTCAACGAAGAAGGCACTACTGCGCCTGCGCGCCGATGGTCTTGACTGTAGAGTTCCCAGTATCGTAGCGGGTTGCGGAGAGCGTTGTGGGACGGTGAAAACGGTATACAAAATCTCCCTATTCCATATGTTTGTTTTAAGCCAGTCGCTAGACTAACCGATAAAAAGCGCCGAGACCATAGACGCCACACGTTCCACGTGCAACACAATTGACCAGCAATTTGCCATGCATTTTTATTCACTACGTTTAAAACCTGCGGCGATATGAGCGATCTTCCAGAGGCTTGGGTTACCTAGGGGAAGAGATGGAAGGACTGTGGTGCCGATGAACGTTGAGAAACAAGCTTATATACGGCGGTAACAACAGTGCCACCAGGACGACTGTTCCATCGCGCCAACCGCCGAAAAGATGCGTAATCACGGAAGCCGCGAGGACGAGCAGAAATCCCGAAAGGACCTGTTCCGCCCAGCTGAGTGTTTTCCCGCTCGGTGTCGTGAGTGTTTGCTGGGGTGGCAAATGGGCAAACGAGCCCGTATCGCTTTCAGCCGGGTACCATCCTATTGGCTTAGCGGTGAGTGCCGTTGGAAAGCCGCAGTGATGCTGAACTATACTACATCACACACGGGGTTCAGTGTCTTCGAATAAATTCGAAAAATAAAATCGAAAAACACTCGCCGGTAAATTTTCCGTTTCGGATTTATCCGAAAAACTACGAATTTTGAGTTCACAACAAAAAATTAAAAAAAAGTCGGTGCTTTATAAACAAACTTTAGAAGAGCACACAGTGAGTGGTCCTACTCCTGAGGAGATGCAACTTGGGTGTCCTATCCAAATCTCGATCTACCGACAAAAAAGGTTTGCCTTTTAGCTCGTCAAGGTTTTCTGCGGAACGACGGGTCCTGGTACCCAGACTTTATTTATTTTGTTATTGAATTAAAACAAAATTGGGAACGCAGTAATATAAACTCGGAATCTCAGAAAACTGGGAACCGAACAACCCCGAAAAATTAAAAAAAACCCGAATTTTCGGCAAAAAACATACTCCAGAAAAAAAATAAAATAAAACACCCTCTGAATTTCGAGAAAAATAAAGTTAAACATCAAAAACACAAAATCCTAATCGTGAAAAAAGAAAAGAAAAACACGTTCGTCACAGACACGATGAATGAAGTATGTCAGAAAACGCCTCATGCATCGTCGAACCATGTTTGCTTCATGCACGCTTAAAACATGTGTCTAGGACAATCTTTTTTTTTTTTTGTATGAGCAACGTGACGGGATTTTCGAACAAAAAGGAACACGCCTCAGGCAGTTTGCTTGGAATGTCATTCGCGTGTGTATTAGCAATAGAAGCGCGGTTTCAAAGATTTATTAAAAAAAAGAAACCAAAGTGCGTAGCGGTGTCAGTTGTGACCTCTGCCATCATGCGCTCGGCGGTAAACTACGAACGTTCCACCCTTTCCGAATAACGGTACTGCCGTAAAACACCGAGCAGACGGCGCCCAAATGAAAGTTCGGAGATAATCGCGGAGACCTGTGGGATGGGAGCGCTTGCTATGCGGAGAGCAAGTTCGTCTTCTTCTTGCTCAGAAGTTGCGGTGACGTCGAAAGCACGCCGAGCTCTGATTGGCTTTGATTGAAAGGAAAGTGGGTAAACCTCAATGCTAGCAGCCTTGAGGTCTACCCACTATTTTTCTCAATCAGCCAATAAGAGCTACGCGCGTCTCTGACATCATCGTAATCTCATCATCATCATCATCATCATCATCATTTATTATTCCTTGAAGGCCCAGGGGCATTATACAAGGGAGTGAACACGTCAAAAAACAAACAAATAACACAACTATTTATCAGCAAAAAACACACTGTAATCTAGTTATCGGTTAGAAAAAATAAGCCAATGGCTGCAGAAAATTTCTTAGTGTCAGATAAGGAAACAATTACGTCAGGCAGTGAGGCCCAGTCGTCAATGGCCAATGGTAAAGTAGACATTTGGTGAGTGACGGTTGACGATGAAATCGGACGGAGTTTACAAGAATGGTCGAGACGAGGGAAGATGCGGTAAGGAGGCGATAGCAAACTTTGTCTGAGATGACTGTTATAATAAAAGATCCGATGAAGAAGAGAAAGTCGAGACACCCTGCGGCGGTGAGAAAGAGTGTCAAGGTTAGCTGATTGGCGAAATCCTGTAATGCTTGCGTAGGGGGAATAGTCGGAATATAATAAAACGGAGGGCTCTGCTTTGAACGGATTCCAGGTTGTTAGTTAGGTATGCCTGCCACGGTGACCATATGGAAGAAGCGAATTCTAGTTTAGTTCTGACCAAAGTAGTGTAAGCTAGTTGTTTTACTGGGGATGTAGCTTGTCTGAGGTTACGGCGAAGAAATCCGAGAGTGCGGTTAGCATCGGCGATGACGGATGTTATGTGAGTGGTCCATCACATGTCAGATGTCAGATAATTCCTAGATATTTATACGATGAACAAGCAGTTACTGGGATGCTAGAAAGGTGGTAAGAGGAGGATAGAACATGTGAACTGTGGGAAAAAGATAGTGATTTACATTTATTATAGTTTAAAGCCATTTGCCATTTATGACATCACTGAATTATAAGTTGGAGATGGTTCTGCAAGAGTTAGTTGATCGTGGCGTGAATGAATCGGTCTATAGATGACACAGTCATCGGCGAACAAACATACCGTACTTCGGAAGTGATGCCATGGTGGAGATCATTAATGTAGATTAAAAAAGAAGGGGCCAAGAACGGTTCCCTGAGGGACTCCAGACGTTACTGTGCTTGTAGTAGATTTTACATTGTTAGTAGAAGTGTACTGAGAGCGATTAGTGAGGAATGCAGAAATCCAATTGACTACAGAGGGGTTAAGATTAATATCTCTTAGTTTCATTAAAATACGTTGATGAGGGACCTTGTCAAATGCTCTGGAGAAGTCAATGAAGATGGCGTCAGTTTGAACATTGGAATCGATATTTGAGTAAACGTCAGTTAGAAATGCTGTTAGCTGAGTTTCGCATGAGTATGACTTGCGAAATCCGTGCTGGTGCTTGAAAAGAAGGTTATGAGAGTCTAGAAAGTTTATTATGTTAGAATGGAGAATATGCTCCAAGAGTTTGCTTGAAACGCTGGTGAGCGAGATGGGACGATAGTTGCTGATTAGTTTGCGATCGACTGTTTTATGAACTGGTATGACGTTAGCAACTTTCCAGTCGGATGGAAGTTCAGGGAGTTTAAGAGATTGAGAGAATATGTCGTAGAGGAAAGTGGAAGAAATGTGTTTAGTGTTTATTAATACCTTAGAGTTAATTTGGTCATCTCCGGAGCTGGTGGACATCTTCAGTTGATCTATAGCCTTAAGTACTCCAGCGAGGTCAATTAAGATAGGATACATAAGAGGGTGAATGGGTTGGCACGAGTCGGGAATATTTACCAAGTCCTCGTTATAGTAGGTTACAAGTCAAGAAGGTAGCGGCAAATGCCCCTCAAAGGGAATCATATATCCCTCCGCCACCAATAGCGTCCCATCGTTTCCGTGACGTTATGGCCAACGCTCGAGGAGGGTCTTGCCTTCCTGTACATATTTGCTTTGTCTTTCGACTTTGACTTAGCATTGTGGAAGCCACGAGACGGAGATTAGAGTCATCCCCTCCGATGGAAACAAAGACGACTTTCGGGGATTAGCGTCCTCCTCCGATTGATACCAACGCTGCTTTCAGGGCTCGGTTCCCTCTCCGATGAATACAAAAGTCGCTTTTTTAAAAGTGGGGGTCGGAGAAAAGTTGGCACCACTCTGTGGCCATTGTCTATCCATTGAAGCGGAACAAAGAGTGTTTCCAGTGAACTCTTCTTTCGACTGCGGAGGGATTTGAAACCGGCGCACCACGCTTGTGGGAGGAGCTTCTCCTACCTTCTTAACTTGTAACCGACTATAGTAAAGATGGAACAGAAGAAATTGTTAATAGCAAGAGCGCCGTGTTTATCTGAAAGCGGAAGACCGTCGTCATCTACAAATTGCAAAGGAAGTGATAGTGCCGCATTGATTATTTTCCAAAACTTCTTTGCTTTAGTGCAACGTTATTAGAACCCCTCAGTTGGGAAACTGCCATCGAGACTGAACTGAAAAAGTGGCACCGATCCGCCCATGAGAACCGAGCTAATGGCGATCCCAACGCCGCCATTTCTCCCGCAGCGGCCAGTCCAGGAACTAAACGTGACTTCCATTTTTGTTGTAATCGGCCATTTTGGGGCCAGAACAGATACTGTGGAAGGGGCTTCGAGGTACCGCCCCCGACTCTCAAGCAGACGCGCCGCGAATTATAACCATGGTTAATATGCGCCTAACTCAGGACGCGCTACCTGAAATCATCGCTGAGGGACGGTTGTATAAAAACAATATTAATTATACTGCAAAACCTTGCGAACTAAAGATTTTAGAAAACAACACGCGCCCTCCATTTTGTACTAAACTCAAATAAAAGTTCGTACAAAAAGAGTATTTTCCGTTAGTTTTTACGCAAAAACATGCTTTCTAAAAGCTCAAGACAACCACAGTTAAGACAAATGATACAGAGTGGCGCTGTTGTCGTATTTAGCTCGGTCTCGGTGGACGCCAGCGGCCCAGGTTTCGACGGTGAGTTTCCCAACTGAGAGTTCTAGTAACGTTGGTTTGGTGGTTATGTATATTGGGGAGGTCGATGCTATAGAATTTGGTCTTGGCATGAATAATGGCGGGTTTATAAGCCCTAGCGCATTCGTGGTAGGCGTTCCAAGAAGCCGTAGTGTTAACAGCCTTAGTCCGCCTATAGAGTCTTTTTTTTTCCTATTGGACTGACTATGAATTGTTTTATTGTACCAATGGTTAGTGTTATCAGATATAATACGGGTCAGTGGAATAAAACGTTCGATTAGGTAGATCATTTTATCTTTAAAGAGAGTCCAGTTCTCATTAACTGTTCTTTCCCAGAAGTTAACTGAGAAAGTATGATAAAAATCTTCGAGGTTCGAGTTGATAGATGCATAATCAGCTCTCGCGTAATTGCGAATGAATTTGCAGTAATGTGATCTACGAGGAGCAGAGAGAGAGAGAGAGAGTTAAATCGATGACGAGATGGTCACTAATGCCGGGTAACCCTTGTCGTAAGGGTTACCCGGCATTCAGAAGTAACCATTGTGAAAGAAGCAGACGAACTTGCGATCCGGATAGTTTCCGAAACTGCATGGAATCATTTTTTTTGGTGAATTTTGAGATGCTTCAAAAGATAGAGGGTAAGCGGTTATTGTGACCTGGACGCATGCTCGGTATTTTACGGTGGTATTAAAAAAGACGCACTTAATAAGTGTCACATAGTCCTCCCTGGTCTTTCTAATTTCTACTTTGAATTTTTACTGCTTAGGAATTAAGGTTATGCGTTTACACCAGCCACCTGACACTGCCAGAGGCTCACGCCTGATCCCTCTGACATTTTTATTTTTATTTCAGTTTGTTGGAGGGCAGATAGGGTTCGCTTTATTTACAGGCTTGACAAGTCTGCTTCGGAAGGAGTAATTAACCAGCGAGTGCGGCGCTTGCCACTTGATACAAAGACTTCTTGGAAGCCTCTCCTGTGTCATCAAGGTTGTTTTTTTTCCTCTTTCTTCTTTTTAATTTTTTTTACAGTGATTAGCGACAGGAGCGTTTGCTGAGTAGATGGCGACGCGAAAGAGGTTTTTGACACCATAAACCCGAGTGAGTGACTTTTGTTTTCCATTTTAGAGGTTTTTTTTTTGGTTTGGGGGGGGGGGGGGCTATGGTTACCAAGAGGTTCAAAACGGCAGTCCGGTATTTTTTACTTTAGTTGTCTCCTGCCTCTAGCGCGTGTTTCTTACCTTCTATGGTGCTTCGGCACCTGTTGAGCGTTGAACGTGCGCGTAACTAAGGCACTACCGAAGGCAACGGTCGCGTGTTGCAGAGATTGCAGTAATGACATTACTGTAATGAAATTAGAGTAATTGAATTAGTTTTTGTGGTAATGAGTAATGTAATAAATTACTTTTTAGGCTGGTAATTGCGTAATGTAACGAATTACTTTCAGGCAGTAACTTCGCAAAAAATTAGTCATTACTTTTGCAATTACTTTTGTCCCAAATGAAAAAGTTCGTTTGCGAGCTTTAAAAAAAGAGAAACATTATTTTGCAGGGTGAAATGTCTTGAAAGAAACATCACAGCAAATAAACGACGGCCATTTGAACGCAAGCCCAGTACGAAGAAATCAACAGACGCACTAAGGCTGGCTGGAGAGGCGGAGGAGAAAAGCTTACGTGTAAAGTTATCTCTGGAAGGCCACGGCTCACAATCTCCAGGCAAGACAGATACACGACATCACGTCATCACGACGATACTCTTCTTCGTTCATTCCTAAACTGACTGCGCGGTTGGAACTACGAGCTCACCAGACCCAATCAACCACGTTCCTTTGAGCGTCTGGCCCGTCCCTTTCTGAGCACGTGGGTATGAACGTAGAGCGTGGCTACCTGTCCAAAGATAGACGTACGTGTGACTGTACCAACCAGCACGTAGCTTCCAGCCACACTCAGCTTAGGGATGAACGGCTTATAGGCTACAGGGCCAAGGGCACATTACCAGTGAGGCCGACACATTTTAAAACCTGAGAGGACAGGACGAACAAATCCCCAGCCTTCTTGCTCTTTCGTCAAGCAATGTCAAACCGTAAGGTTCGTCCATCGGGAACAACAAACGACCGGAATAAATGAGTTAATCCCAAATACCTTGTCAAGGCCCCAGAACGTTTCGTGCGTATCACTGGCCTTGTTAAGGTCGGTTCTCACATGCAGCGAAGCGCTTATGTAGCGCTCCTCACGTGCCGTCAGCTACTTATCGTCTGCCATGAGCAACAGTTTTGACGGTGCGATAGCAAAGCTGGTGAACGCTCCCGTCAGCACGCGCTTAGCGCGAGATAAGCGCTACGCTTGTAGCGCTCCGCTGCATGTGTGAACAGGCCTTTAAGTAAAAGCGCTTTTTGTAAATAGCAAAGGACAGGAATCGGGCAAAGCATGAAGCCGCTCGCTGTGTGCCTCGCTGCCTTTCCTTGGGAAGTTTATTCGGGAATGTGCCTACGAGCAGATATCGCCACCCGTTTGTTTGGACAGGTAAACATTTTAGAAAGCTCGCGCCATCCTTTTCCTCAACTGGCGACGCTTCTGCCGAGCAAATTTCCAGGCCCCTCGTGATAACGCGCAATAACTTGGATCTTCGGGCGTTCGGTTGAAAGACTCCTTGAGATGCATGACCGGGAATGTGTCCAACTATAGTGCTACTTGGGATAATGGAATTAGGAATGCGTCCGAGGCGGAAGGGAAGCGTTTCACGTGACGACTCCTTGTAAGAACGAGTTCCTAGGCCTGACCAAAAATGCTGACACCGGACTATAACTTCCAAACGGGGAAGACGGAAAAAACCTTCACCGCTGAATGAGCAGCGAAACCGGCGAGTCGACTTGTGCTTTGAGGCACATCTAAAGAAGAAGCTATGCACCATGTTTAACTTATGTTTTGTGCGCTAGAGCCACTAAATGAGCTGCGCTTAGAGTATCGGCACTCTGTCCCCCGACATTGTTGTGGGCGCCACCATTTTGGGTTGCATGCAGAGCAGACCCAACTGCCGATGGGCATGATTCAAAAGTGCGACTTCCTCAGCATTAGATTCAATGTTAGGAAGCTCATGTAATATTGCTTTGCTCTGTCGCGAACTGTTTAAACATTTCTGGAGGGCGGGAAAATTGTTTCCCGTGATTTCAGATAAAGTTTCAGATAACTGGCAACTATGATTTCAAGCCACAATATGGCCAAGTGTCGTTACTCTGAAGCGTAGCTTATTTAGTGGCACTAGTGTGCGCCAGAAACACGAGTGTTCAATAAGGTTCACTTTGAGGCGCACATTTTGTTGCGATGTAAACAAAAAAATCTGAGTTTTGGTACATATATACTGTATATACAATGAGGACGAAGGACCGTAACAGAATATTGAAAAGTAATGTCAAAGTGATTTGATTACTTTTGGAAAGTAATTGTAATGTAATAATATTACATTTAGTCTGCGAAAATTTGTAATGTAATTTAATTACATTTTTTGCAGTTTTCATAGAAAGTCATTAGTAATGTCATTTAATTACTTTTTTAAAGTAATTTTGCCATCTCCGGCGTGTTGAGAGGATATCAGACATCCGAAATACACGCCCTGCAGTTTTCAATCTTGTCAGTGACGATTAGCGCCGAGATGTTCAGGTGGCGCCGTCTGATTGTTTAGATCCGTGACGTCACGGCCAGGATTTGCGTCGCCGTGACGTCACGAGTTGTCACCCCCCTTGCTACTTATCATCGTTTGCGAATACAAGCTTCACGGTGTGCGTAAGCAGCAGGGGTGCAAGCTAGGGGCCATCGCGTTCTTAAACCAACGCCGTTGTATTGCTCTTACGCCCATCGTTTGGCCATTCGTAAAATGTCGAGTGACGCTTTTGGTCGCGCACATCGCTAATAGCTGTTGCTCTCGCGCTTGTGATTTCTATCCGCGACTCCAGCGTCCTACGCTGAGCACAAGTTCGTGTGATCCTTGCAGCAGGGTTTTGACGATGCCGGAACGCCAAACACTTATTAGCTGATTGAAAAAAAAATAGTGGCTCGACCTTGAGGCAACTAGCATTTAGGTCTACCTATCCTTTCACTCAAAGCCAATCAGAGCTCGGCGTCGTTCTGACGTCACCGACAACTCCTGCGCAAGGAGCGGGCGACTTGCTCTCCGTATAGGGGTCGCCACTCGTCGTCAAATATGGCGGCCGAAAACAGGTCGTGTCGTGTGCCAGCTCAGCGCGCGACGCCCCGATTTAATCGGGCAAATATTGGCTTCAAAATGGTCTGCCCCAGGTTTTTATCCACTGCTTTCGGAACCTGTCGAAGTGTGTTGGCTCAAGCGAGCTTTCCGAGAGGCTTAGCCTCCTTCGGGGAAGCGACGGAAGGACCAGCTATTCTGTCCTTCTACTGCTCCGATAAACGTCGATAGACGAACGATGCCTAGTTCACGCGGTTGGGTAGGTGGTGCTCAGGGTGACTTTAACAACCTGCTGATACGACGGTAACGACAGAGCCAGCGGGACAACTGTTCGCCCTACCTACACGACGCAGGCAGCAATGCAACGCGCACCTAATTTGTCGAGCCATATATGAGGTCACGGTTTTTCCTGCACCCTTGCCGTTGCTGCGTACACAACCAACGTAACTTCTTCCGTTTACTTCGGCGGCGCTCGCGCTGGTCGCCAATCAACATGCGGTCACGAAAGCCTCAGGAGACGGGCACAGCTCGCCGAAAGGCCTGGTCCGGCCTGTTCAGTGTTTTCCCTCTAGGGACCGTCCGATTTGTTGGAGTCGCGAATATGGTAGGCTCAGGTCTTGACTCCGCGTCAGTTTTTTTTGTGTCACGTCAAATACTTTACTAGGGAGAATACAGTAAAGAAAATCCCGAGAATACACGGGAAAAGACGACAACGAAGAACCGGGGAAGCATGCGTGACGGAGTCAGCGGTACCGTCTCCGCATCCGCGACACCGTCAACCCCACCGCATTCTAAAGAGGAGGCAAGGCATCACCTGGTCACGTGCTCTGACGTTAAGAGAAGAGGGGGGGGGGGGGGAGTCGCCAGGTAAACCACTCCACCAGGGGAGGATTCGGCGCGGCCGTCGTTCTATCGAATCCACATTAGGAGAGTATCCTGCATTCCCCTGGTAAAGTATTCGGTCACGTTGTTAAGACTAGCGTAGTCTTCGCTGTGCTCCATCGCTGTGAAAGCTTGCACTCGACCATTACAACGCAGAAAGAGCAGACTTTAGCGTTTAGGCAGCGTAAGGTCGGTGTGCCTTGGGGGTACAGAGACACTGGTTTGCGCTGCTGATGAGAAACTTGGGCAATGCAAAACGGGGAACTGAGCACAAAAACAAAACAAAAAAAACACGTTTATTTTGAGTATAGGGAACATTGCAGGAAAAACGGGGACCTACAAAACAGCGACAATCTTTTATACATGAGTAGATGTTAATTGTTTAATTCGTTGAACGCGCACAAAGTCTAACTCAGATGGATTGGACACATGATCTGATGAAGTCTGCGCACACATGCATTAACTCGTCGTGCGCCCGTTTCAACAAGGCGAGAGGCACTTTGGTTGCCGTCTCGCTTTCAGTTACATCCCTCCAGACACGCTCACGAAATATGGAACACGGAGGCAATTTTTTTTTTCGCCTCAAAATACAAAGACGCAAAAATGCGAAAACATAACTTCACGCTCAAAACACAATATCACATTAAACAAAAAACAAAAAAATTCGAAAAAAAAAAACAGAACGATCGTGGAGCAAGGCGGGATGAAATCTTGTTTAGGGAAATTGGGCTGTTCACTTAACACGCAGAAAATTACCCAACACTCGATACCTCTACAGAGGGTCTTTAAAACAAACGGGAAACTAAAAGAAAATCAAATGGTAACACAAGATTTGAACCCTTCCTCAAACAACTTGACATATGTTTAGTGTATATTCCTTCTCTCGCTTGCTCTATTCTTTTTTCTTCTCCTCTCTTGCTTTTATTCCGAGTACGGCGACTGGTTTTAACAAAACGGCGATACGGTACCGCTCATCTTTGGGGCGTGAAACAAATCGTTAAACACAGGAACAACAACAACAACAAAAAATCTATGCAAGAATGAAAGTATAAGTGCAGTTCTCCTATTGGTCATTCAGAGCACGAGCGCTTTACCATTCGTGAACCAACATCCCCCTCATCCTCTTCATCTTATTCGCTCTTTTTTGTCCTTTTTGTTTACTATTGCTTTTTTTCTTTACTGGTCCCCGTTTCGAGCAAACGTGGTGTGCTTGTCCACTACGGCGCAGCCACCCCGGTACGCTATCCTCAGATGGACCGCACCAAAGGCTACGAAACACGCTCGGCCAATAGCGCGCCGCGAACCCAACTACGTCACAGCGTTCCCCGGGTGCGGGTCAACCAATGAACCGCGAAGAAGGGGACGCGTCGCCGCCGCCGCACCAATCAACGCGTCGCGAAATGGACCACGACCAGGCAACCATGGGGTGGACACGTGGCTTCGCACTCGGTCCACCTCAAGACGACAGAGGGCGCATCTAAGAAATGAGAACGGGGAGGAGGGGTCGGCGAACGACACGTCCGGACTGCCTTTGTTCTCAACACGCGTAATCTGCTGCAGTTAGGACGAACCGCCATTAGGCTAATGGTTCGGGCGAGGAGGTAATCGAAAGAGGGGAAGGGTGGGACGGTGTACGGGAGGGAGAGGGAAAAGGGGACGTTGGATGCATTCTCCTCTCCACCGTACGAATTGCACTACAACCATGATGGCTGGCTTCTAAGGGAACTGAGTGGTGGGAGCTAGGCAAACTCGCCGGACCAGTCAGCCGCCTCCCTTCTGGCACCTGACACTCCCTACTCCCTGTCCGCCTTGCTATCTGCGGGAGCGCGATCACGTGTTGTAATATGTACTTGCGATTCGTTCAAAGGGTAAGTAACTTCCAGCGTACTGTCAGCTTAAGGGTGTAGAGTGTGTTTTCGTCTGCCGCGTTTTAGGGATCGAGGCAATGAAAGGGAGGAAGAGATATCTAGAGAGAGGAGGAGGAAATACGCGTCTCCCTTATTTGTGGTTTCGCTAATGTTTTGTTGCTTGTTTCTGTTGCTACTGTTTTCCCGGTGGGAGGGGGTCGTTGTTGTGATTACTTTGTTGCAAGCCGCGGGTGACGCTGATACTAAGGTCAGTTTCGCCTTTCGATGAACCGCGGCGGAGGCTTACGAACCATCGGAGCCAGTCGAGTGTCGGGTGAGCATCACGTGACCCTCGGAAGGTCCGCCACGACGCGATGCGATTGAGGGTACTGGATTGACTGGGATGGCTCGCAGCCCCCACAGCGGTCCGTGGTAAAGTGACACGGAGCGAAGAAAAAGAAAACAACAAAAAAATCATAAGGTTTTTTGTGGGAGGGTTCAAAAGGATAGAGGGGAATGGTATACCCTCTCTAGATTGCTCTTTCTACGCTTCCCTTCCTACTCTTTTTTTTTCTGTCTCTCTCTCTTGCCTGATATCTTAACGCTTTTCTTAAGACGACACGTCTACAGACTATCATTGTTTCAGGAGATGCACCGTTAGAGCCACCTCCCATTGTCCCTACTTTTATTTATTTTTTTATATGCTCATATTCTTGTTTTGGGAGTGACCTTTTGCGGAGTCGAAAATCAAGGGGGGGGGGGTAAAGAGAAGGAGATATACCACGCGAGGAGCCAAAGAGGGAGAGGATATGATGGGGGGGGGAGAGACGATGACGATGGCGATGAGTTTTCCGGCCTGATTGGAGGGTGGCTTAATAACGGCGATCTGGCCGCTGCTTAGCGTCTGCTCGTCGCTCGCTTGGTCGGACAACCGTGGAGGCTCGAGTGCGCTTCTCGGTTGGGTTGGTTGTGTGTTCGTGTTTTGCTCTTTGCTGTCCGGTGCGTCTGTCGCGTTGACCGGGCGTTAAAGGATAAAATTATTCGCGTGCGTGCGCGCGTTGGTTGATATCTTAGGCTAGGTTTTTCTGTGGGTTGGTTGAAGTGGCGCTAAAGACTCTACGACAGGCTTGTTTTTGTTTTGTTGGTGTTTTTTGTTTTGCGCGTTAGCTCATCTTTAGTAGTGATAGTTTTCCTCGTTTTAATGGTGGTAGGTCCGGAACAGCTCCTTAATTGCGATGCGGTATCTCGAACGATCTTTGGCTGGTGGTGGCTCCAGCGAACCGGTGCAGTGTGTTAACGCAGATTCTTGGACGAGTGGGTACTGAAACTTTGAGAACATGATAGGCGCTTCAAGACAGGGACGAGACTAAGAACGAAACAGCACAGTGCGCTATATCATGCTATCTTGTGTTGCCTCGTTCTTACTTTTGTCCCTCTCTTGAAACGCTATCCTGTACTCAAAGTGTGTTAACGATAATGTTTCGATACTTGGTAGCTCCCATAAACGTGATGATAAACCGAGCTAGACTAACGGACAAACAAAAAACCGTAGGGTGTGGCAAAACACGCTTAACAAAGAATCTCGCACTAAGAACAGTGAACATAAAAAAGACATGCACTTCGTTTCCTAAGCTGTTAGTTAGTATGGTTTCAGGAAGGTCCTTTTCTGGAGAAATTTGTAGTTTCTTTTGTCACTTTCGCAAAAAATAACGTTTTACTAGGCGCAGTCAAACGTCTTTCAATAAACGCTTTCCCAAGGCTGAATTGCCTGAAATGTACTACGTTCTTATTCGAGCAATAATTGCGCATGCCTGTAATTGACGAGAGCGTATTTGGTTCCAAAAAGTCGCTCAAATGTTTGTTTTTAGTTAATAACTTGGTGCGTGCTGCTTAATTGATGCGTGCGTACGCGCAATACGCATGCTGCACGAAGGCGTTATAACTTGTAACTTATACTGCAACGCACGCGACAAAAATGTCGGTCCGGGATGTCTATGCGGTTACGTGAATATAAATAATGTAAAACCTAATCAAAATTTGCGTTAATTTTCGACGGTCGCTTTATTTTTGAAGGTGGGTAAAAAATAAGTTGGCGAATACTTGTATTCAGTTTTCACTCAAGACACCTCAAACGACAGACGGTTTTGTGATTCATATTGTACTAATCTGCCTTTCGATTAACCTTTTTTTTCCGGTGGATTTGCGCACCAAAGGTTCAGCTCCGGGATCTTACATCTTATAAAGCACTAACAGTATCAGAGAGTTCCTTTCAATTAATGTTACCTCAGGGGCTTTTTGTCAAAAGATATTGGACAAAAAAAGAAGGATAAAAAATGACGAGGAAAAGTTATGCAATGAGCCTTTCACACTTGTTCAGTGCTCGTAGAAGCAGAGTGTAACTTCACAAAACTTACATGATTTTCTTGAAACAAAACAACATTAGCTGAGTAACGTGCAAAGCTTTGTCTTGTAAACAAAATAGTGGTCAATTTCTCTACGTGTTCCAGAGTTACACGAGTTAAAAAAAATTGCCATAAAGAATACATTTGGCCATCATACACAGAGTCAATGTAACACATGCTCACGTAAAGCATGACGGCAGCAACGAACGTGGTATGTTTTGCTCCGACGACTAGAGCAACAACATGTAAGTAAGGAAAGACAGCCAGAAACAAAGAAAAGAAAATATCCGCGCGTGCGCACGAGGGATATTAACGACTACACGAAGGAGGGAAAGGGAGTGGAAATATGCACCCCCCCTAACGTTAGGCCTAAACCGTAGAAGAACGTTTAGGCAAACCGGGGGCAGGTTCTGCGTCGCGTTCTCGCGAGAACAAGACTCCGCGAGACTGACCGAGATGCCAAACATAACTCTAATCGTGGTTTGATCGTGATAGCGCTGACTACTAATACGCTCTCTCTCTCTCCCTCTCTCCCCGTTCTTATTTCTTTCTGAATATGCTTTTTAGCATGTGCGTATAGCTCCATGAAAAGAGAAGCATATACATGTATACATGCCTCTCTCTCTCCTCCTTATATATATATATATATATATATATATATATATGTGTGTGTGTGTGTATGTGTATTATATAAAGTGAAAGAAAGAAAGAGAAAGACTGTGTGGAGCACAGCGGTCACGTAGATTTTGTTCTACACTCCATTAATTCCCGAGATGGGGTCAGTTAATGTTGATTAGCTATTAATGACGCTTGGAAAGTTTTACAACTCCATACTACGCAGTTGTTCGTTTAGTTAGATAGTTAAATCAGAAAGGGCGGACAAAGACGTTGCGTCCGTTGCTAGACTTCCAATCATTATAAAGTGTGTGAAAAAAAAAGCTGTTTAACGTGGTTGTTGTTGTTTTTTGCAATGCGGTAGCACCGGATTGTTTGACTGATTTATTTTTCGGGTCGAGAGCGTGCCTTTTGAGAATGAAGCTGGATTTGCTACTACCTCGTTTTACTTGGCGCCCCCTGTAAGATCATTCGGTGCACACGGGAGTAATTGTTCACCCGTGAGACACCGATTCAAAACGCGTGACAAGGGGCAACCTTTAGCCCTTGACACGAAGTGCGTCCGTGCCACGTAGCATCCTGTACCTTCATACATGACAGTGTGAGGGGTGGCACGACGCTTTCAACCCGTGTCAGCAAGGCAGCGCACCCATGACACATCATGGCGTATACGTACGGCACACCGCTCTTTACACATGACACAGTTGGGCAGCGTTCACCCGTCGACACGTGGAAGGGATCCTTGATACCCATATCACTTCAAGCGTGTGAGCAGGGGCGGCGTAAACCGTGACACTGGCGGGTGTGCGTTCACGACGCACCGCTTCGAGCACCTGACTCAGGGAGGCGCCTGCTCGTGACACGCACAGAAAAGATCCTTCATACGTCACTTCGAACACGTGTCACAAGGTGGCGTACCCGAAGCACCCTAACGTGAGACCCTTCAGACGCGTGACACAGGGCAGCGCTCACCCGTGACACATCGTGAGGCTCCTCGATGCGTGACGTCGAGCTCGTGTCACACCATGGCCTCCGAGATTCTTGGCGCGCAAAGCTCTTCTCCGGCCATTCCATTCGTCGAGATATCTCTCTATTCTCGTGTCTCTTCTGACTCAGAAGAGACTGAGATAAACAGAAAAAATGGCTCGCGGATGCTTTCGCCGCGTGTGGCGCTAGCTACGGGGCTGGAAACCATCATCAGTGGGCTTAAAAATGCGCTCGTCTGCCCTAATTACACTCGTTGCATCTCACCACAACTAGGGATAGAACATTTACGGAAATTTTAAAGGCAAAAAAAAACTACTATAAAAAGATTTTTTTTTCCGGAAGTTTTCGGAACTTTGGAAAAATTGTCTGAGCAGGAATAATCCAGCAATAATCATAGGAAATATAGCGACAAAAGTCAACAGCAGGAGTTTTTTTTCTCGAGCGTTTATATTATGTTCTTGAGCGTTAACGGCTTGCTTTGTCGGTCCCAGTAGAGGGCTCAATCAATCAAAAAAATCCAATCAGTAATTAATCGCTCGCTTTGGACGCCTCGTTAACGCGTGCTGAGCTTGGTGGAGTCTGCTGGTCTGTGAACTTTCCCCGGCCTACCATGGTGAGAGCCCGGTCAAATATTTGGGTTGAACTTCGACGGTGCTCAACAGTGGTGAAGGGCCAGCCGTGTGTAGATTTTGTTGTGCCAAGAACAAATTTCCAAACGCAACTCGTTTAAACATTGCAAGATGTTCAAAGTGCCTCTGGACATCCGACCTGCTGCAGCACCAGCCAAATTGGCAAGGTCGGAATCTGGAATGACGTGGCCCTCAAGGAGAAGCCCTTCCGTGCAAGTTGTTTGGCCAAGAACGTTCACTGCCGGAAAACGAAAGCGCAAACGTTTGAAGAGAAACTGATAGTACTATCGTATCAACCAGCATACATATATGCAAGCATTTGTTTACAGAATAACACCGGAGTTTCAAAGGAACCTTGATGAGGCACTCGTGCGAACGATATATTATAGTGGAACTGCATTTGTCAGTCACCGAAATCAGATACTGGCAAGAAGCGTTCAGGCTTCTCAGGCCTTTCCGCATATCGCCCCCTCCAAGCACTCGTTAGGTGTTGGACTATTGGAGGCGGGATCACTAAGGTAGAAGACAAAATCAACACTGCACTTAATGTCACCCTACTCACAGACGGCTGGACGAACGTGCGAGGCGAGACGTACTTGAACTTCGTGGTGGCCGCGCCAGAGCCCATCTTCTACAAAGCCATAGAGACGGTAGATCACAGGCAGCACCAGAGAATACATCGCAGGAGAGATTTCGAAAGTTCTAGCAAAACTTGAAACAGAAAAGGTTTTCGTCCTGGTTAGGGACAACACAAGCAGCTTGAAGGCCGCATGGTCGATCGTAAGTCAGCACTTTTTCTCGCATCATTTACCTTGGGATGCTGTGCTCATAGACTGAACTTACTGTTGTCGGATTTGTTGAAGTTCGTGGCATTGCCGGAAGTTCGCAAGAAGTCCAAGTCTGTGATCGAGTACGTAAGGAACTCTCACTTGGTTGCGGCCCACTTTGCAGAGAGGCAAGAAGAGTGCTATGCTGGAAATCGAACAGCACTTAAGCTACCAGCTGAAACTCGCTGTCCGGGCATCTTGATATCGCTGGACGGTCTTGTTAAAGAACAAAGAAACTTTAGAGGCTTTACAAAAAACACACAAAAAACAAGCAGTAACGCCACTGAGCTTCGAGTGAGTAGAGAAATAAGAACAACAGTGTTAGACGAAGATGACTTTTGGCGAGATGTGCAGAGCGCTTTCCGCGTGTTGGAGCCAGTTGGCCGCGCCATTTGGGGGCTGGAGTCATGACACTGCTGTTCTGTCAGATGTCCATGAGATCTTCTTCAAAGTTAAAATACAAGTCTAAGAGGTCCTTCCGGACTCTGCCTTGACCACTGACGAAAAGAAAAAAAGCAGCAGAAATCCTGCGTGAGCGACACCAACTTTGTTTGTCCTCCAGCATATTTGATTTCAAAGTTAGCTTACCCGAAGTAGAGATGAAGGTGTCTTGAGTAAATAAGATCTATGCCATGCTATAGATTACATCACAGAAGTGGCAGTGAAGAGGTTAGGTCTTGATGCGAGAAAAGTGCTGTCCGATCACGCTGAATTCAAAACCCAGTAAAGTGCGTAGTCAAGGAAGACAGTGGACGATTCGACAAAGTATATTCCACCATCCAAATCGTGGCAAGGGCTGTGTTCACCTGAGCCCCTGACACCAATTGACTGCTCCTTATATCAAGCGCCACCATCTACCGCTGCTTGCAAACGAAACTGGTCGAAGCTCGGCACTGTGCGCACCAAAAATGAAGATAGGGTTAAAAGACGCAGAGTACAAAGTCTGGTGTTTGTGCTCTACAACCTTGGTCTGAAGGGTCTTGATTTGTCATATGACGGCGGAAATGACTCGAGGATGGAGACAGAGTAGCCCACATTTGCTTTGAAACGTGCGTCTTCTTTAAGAGAATGAATCTAGTCATTAAATATGCGCTCGTTCAATCGTCGTTTCAAGTTTGGTTGTGTTCTGCCTCGTAATAGTTACAGCAGTACTCTTGAAAGAAAGGGGAGATGAGACAACAAGTCAACATTCCACCTGCACTACTCCTTATAAGAATCATGTATTGTTTTTACTTGAATGGTTAACATGAATCAATAGTTCTCCAATCATGATGTTATCTTACTCAAAGGTATGCACTTGCCGGTGCAGTTGTGGATGCTTGATTGTGTATTATGGGAGCAATAGTTTTGTTCACTAAAATCGTGTTCTGCTGTCGACAGAGCAGTCGAAGTCGTAGTGTTGGGGAAACAAGTCATAGATTATGTAAAAACTTTGGAGCCTTCCCACTCTGGTGAAGGAGAAAGAGCAGCGGAGCTGTAGCTTCTGTTCTCGGCGGTGCCTTTCTGAATGAGCGATCTGCTCTTCTTTCGCAAGGGAATCTGAAGCGCTCGACGCAGTCTAGGTGATAGCGGCCGCGCGGCGGTTGCCGAACCATTCTCGCTGCGTAAATCGCCGCTCGTTCCGTTCCAACTCTTCCTCCGAAGAAATTTTGCCGCAGTCAGTGAGCGACGGCAGCAGCCAGTTGTCTGGTTGCCGAGGCTGAAAAGGTTGCCGCGATTTATGAGCGACGGCGGCAAGCAGACAACCGGCAAACACAACCCTCTGGACAACTACCGCCATCTATGAGCGACAGCGGCAACCAGAGTGTTGTGTCGACATTTGTTGGGTACCGGACACAACGATCTTGGGAAAACTAGCCCATAACAGCTCCGCTGTAAAAAAAGTGTTTTTAGATGCATGCACACATTACATTAACAGACTTCAAGCAGCACTTTAAGTAATAGCTCCTCTATTTTGATATACCCTTTATGAAAACTTTTGCTATACTGCCACGCGAGCCATGCCTGAGAGCGAAAACATATTTTCATAATTTTTAGTGTAATAAAAGCAACACCGCCACATGAATGAGTGAGCACATTACCACAAGCGCTTGAGCTTCCTACCCGCTACCGCTCTCGTACTGTTTCTCTTTCTTATGGACTGATCAAGCTTAATATACCGGCTTTGTGAGAAAAAACGAGACCCAGTTTATTGGTCCCAATAAATAACGCACAGAACGCTCGAATTCCGTGAGAATGTGGCGCTAGTGGTGGTGATAGAATGCGAAAGTTTGATAACATGACGTTACCTGGATCAATATATAAAAACAGGCAAACAGATTTTTTTTTTTTTTTTTTTTGTGAGCCCACGTTCACCTAAGTCAAAAAATCGTCAAACGCAAAAATCGGATTCCGGGTGCCTGTAGCATTCATACCAATGCAAAAATCTCAGCAAGCAAGAAAGCAATATTGCTATTCTTTGCTGACTTGTGTTTTTAAAAAAAGTTAAAGGCAACAGGTTCTCTCTCACCCATGGTGTCATTTTTGTTTTTTTGACGAATACAGCTTAGCTGAACGTTGTCACAGAACAGAAACAAAGCCTTTGCTTGTGTTTTGATAAAAATAACGTAATGTTCACAAACTCGCGCATTCTATCACCAACCACTAGCGCCACATTCTCAATAATCTTCGGCTTTTTGTGATCTATAGTTAATTTAGTCGAGCTATGGATAACCGGGTTTTTATTTTCTGTGACCACGAACCTTGCACTTAGTAGACTCCGGTTATTGTTCCTCAAGGTGATTTCGACGACGAAACCCAGTGAAAAGATGCCTGTCATAGACATTTTTAGTTTCGACACATTAATTACTTTCCATTTCGACGTTCAATGTAAAACCTAGCTTAAAAGTTTTGTTAATACCTAAATAAACGAAAACTCGTTTTTTTTTTCGGTTTTCAATATCCAGGGAGAAACCAGGAACACCGTGTTTTCTCCAAAATACTCGTCTTTTTTCCCCGAGCCCTCGCATCTCTAACAACAACACACATTACTCTCTCAAGGAAGCAGCAGCTTGAAATTCGAGTGTTCGCTATCTTTGTGCGCTTCATTTTCCCAATCGTTCTCGTTCTGCCGGGTTTTCAACTTTTTCACGTTTCTCTCGGATGTTCCTCGGATGCCGTCTCGCCATGACTTCACTTGGTATTTGCAAGACTTTGATGGCGTCGGTCCTTTCGCCGCAGTGGAATTTTTTGCGACAATGTCTCCCACTGCTTACTGATGATCAGGGCCGGCTTGCTGAAAGCCGTGACTTAGCGAAGACTGGATGGAATAAAGCACTGCCAGAGCCAGCGCACGACCCGAGCGTCAGTAGACCGATCTCACCAGCTAGTTTCGTCACGCCGCCGCTGCCGGCCTGGATCATGGGAACTGTAGTCTTTCTCAACGCGCGACAACTTCGCTGGAGCCGAGCACGAGACGACACGAACCATCACGTGCACTGGCGCCTGACCAGTGTGGACTACAGTTACGGCGGCGTCACGCATGCGTGGAATGCCTAGCGAGATCGGTCTATTGACTCGCGTCCCAACGCGCTCGCGCTCCTCAGCCCCACAGCGTCGACGAAAATACGAACTCCGTACAGCGTGCACACATTTAACGTTTGAGATGCTACTTGCCGGCTCTGTATTAGCAACGTCTTGTGGCGCTCTGTAGAAACTGTGACACACGCGCTCCTTCTGTTGGCCAAACAAGTGTTTAAAAAGGACCGGAGCCGAGTGCTTTGCGCGCCGAGAACCTTGGAGGCCAAAGAACGGCACGGACCGCTTCGTACAAGTTGGTATATAGGGCAACGCTTTCCCATGCTATACTTGCCGAGGATCCTCGATGCATCAACTTAAACTCGTGACACAGCGTGGCGTACTCGTGACACGCACGCCGTTTCGAATGTGGCACGGAGATCCCGTGACACACTTTAGCCTCCTCCCCTCAGTAGGGCTCAAGCACGCTATGCGCAGCGCAAGTTCGTCTGCTTCTTTTGCAGGGGTTGTGATGACGTCAGAACGCCGAGCATTAGCCGCGTTTACATGAATGCGACTCAGTCGCATCGAATCCAGTTGTCGCATTCAATGCGGTCATGTAAACGGCATAATGCGCAAAGAAACCGCATCGCATTCAAGTCGCTAGACAGAGGTGGATCGAGATGGCGAGTGCGCATTCATTCAGCCCATGTAAACGGAGGTCGCATCGCATTTTGGAACGGGGGAGGATTATGGGAAGGCGCTCGCTGCGGGAGCGAGTGAACAGCTGAGAACATGGCGGCGGCCAACCTCGTCGGCGGCACGGAGAGCGGTCCCGTATGGTCGCCCGCAATTTCTTCTTGAGAACAAACGCGAGCTTTTATTGCCGTCATAAGTAAGCCGAATATAGCTGAGCTGCTCGGTGAGGACGGCCCCCGGTCCAAACCTTGCGAAGTACGACTTGCGCGTCCGAAGGGGTCCCGAAGGCTCCGGCGCAAGCACGAACGGCACCGAGAGCTCCGAGCACTGTAGAGCACTGCATGGTAGCGCAGAACGAGCAGCTCCTACCTCGGTGCCGTTCCTGGCTGTGCAGGAGCCTTTCGAACTCGGGGCCCGGTCGCGATCGGCGAGGTCTGGCGCGGCGAAACGCGGAGGCGTCCTCAAAGCCTGCGCACACACGTCGCCTCTGGTCTAGAGTGACTAGGCGGCCCGGCCTGGAGCCCTAACCGCTTGGGTTTCGATGTTTCTTCCGTCTCGTAACTTCTTCCCACAGCACCGAAGACAGCGGGCACGATGTTTACGTTCACTGAACGCGACGAAAGACCTCCCCGTGCGATGCACCGGAAAACGTGGCGCGGCTGGTGCCGGAACCGGAACTGCATAACTTCGAGCTTTGACACGGCCGTGGCGCAACCTTCGTGTAGGGTTTGGTGCGCATTCATGTAAACGTTGCCGCGTCGGCTTCGTTTGAAGAAGGAATGGAGTCGATGCGCTGAAGTCGCTTTCATGTAAACGAGGCTATTGATTGGCTCTGGTTGAAGAATAGTGGGTATAGACCTCAACGCAGCTTGCTTCGAGGTCTGCCCACTTTCGTTCAATCAGAACCAATCAGAGCTCGGCGTTCGGCGTTCTGACGTCACCACAAACCCGGCAAAAGAAGCAAACTTTTGCTCCGCATATACACCAACAGTATGAGAGCGGCAGGGCGTCTCTTTCAAATGCCCAGCTTCCAGCATGCGCTCGTTGCCTCCCGCAGTGCTTTGGTTGAACCTGCACGCTTCATGCCCACGAAACGCCGAATCGACATGGAAGGTAAGAGAACTCGCGATGGTGAGCGGGACAACCGAAAAGCCATTGTGTCGAGGATGGTCCACGGTTAAACCCTTTACATCTGTCGCAGACGTGCAAAAGGATAACAGTGGTTTCAGGTCTAAACGAACACCCCTACAATATATACTCACGGTCTGCTCACGTACTCCTCTTTTTCCCGCCGAACGTTATCGCAGTCGGATGGCGCCAACTCGGCCATTGGACCCGAGCTCGATGCCGAGCATCCTCCGACGCTTTGATTGGACACGAAGACCAGCCAAACGGGGGACGCAGGGCTCGCGTCCAATCAGCGTCCGCGCTCGATCTCACTGGAAGGCGTCAAAATATTAGTACGCAGGCTATGACTATTCTGGGTGTTGTTAGGCCAATTCGAATCATTAGCCGCGTTTTCTACAGCCTACGAGTGCCGCCAAGGTATTTTGGAAGTGTAAAAAAAGAAAGGACGATTCTGGTCCGTTGAACGGTCACGTCGAGAGTCGTGCGCGCGTCGGACGAGTTGTCCGTGCCCTTATCAAAACTGGATTGGAAACGGTAAACGCGCTAGTGGCTTTTTTATATTTTTAGCTTTAGATTTTTGGTGATTGTTTGCGCAGATTCCGTAATGGGACGTTCTCCGGTGTCACGGAAAGCGCCATTAACTCAATTTCGCGCGCATCCTGTTATTTTTTTAATTGTTTTGATTGTTTGGCTTTTCACCGATTTTGCTTCGCTGGCTTCGTTCTTGTGTTGATCTCCATTTTTTTGCCAAAACTCGCTTAATGGCGTGAGTTTCCGCAACAAACGTGTACTCTTAATGATGTGTGATAAGCTGGCGCCACGTGTAATTATAATCGTGTTACAACTTTTTTTTTTTATTATAAAGTTTGTTTATGCCCGTCGAGTTTCGAGGTCACACATCGTCGTGGCCTCACGGGATCACAACGGACCACAGCCCTGTATCTTTTGTGGCATCAGCGACTATGCATCAACGTACGTTACTAGATTACCTCAGTTGTGGAACTACCCGTGGAAGGTAAAGTGCCTAGATACGAGGTTCCTACAAGTAGCGACATTATTTAAAGCGCCGACTTCGTGGCGGAGCAGGTTTTGGGAAGCGCTTGGCGGCGCACGGCAGAGATTTGAACTGAATAACGCCATTTTGTTCCTGCGGAATGTGCTTTGTCATTTATATTGGTTGTCGTTACTTGTATAAGAAGTATCAAGGGACTTTAGTGGAAGGGGTACCCCACTCACTCACTTCAGTCCGCCTCCCGTCGTTCGAAGCGCCATCTACTGGGTGTATCAAGGAGTGGCCAGGCTCTTTAAATCGACCGCAAAATTCGGTTTCTTAACCTATCACGCTACGACTTTGTGCAGCGTTGCCCACAGATGGTGCACTTTTTTTTGTAAAATTTGCAAAGAGCGAACTTACCTGAGAAAAAAGTAAAGAAAGAAAAAGGCTTAGCTCCTATGAAAATGCGGCGAAGCCAAAGGTCTTCAAACAATACGGCGCCGTTTCGCACGGGAGACAAGAGATGGCGCAAGCGGTCGCGACTCCAACTTCCGCCAACGAACGAGCATACGGTGCCGAGAGCTGGCGTCTTTAGCAAGACAATCTTTTCGACTCGAAAGCGGCGCGAGCTTTTCTGATATCAGTTGCCAATGCATTATTTTATCATCCTTACTAATAAAGCGTATTGAATGGACACATAAATGATTAGAAAAATGGATTGTCGGGATATTTTGACTGTTTTTTTCGGGGTACCGATGTCGTCTGCTTTGCAGTTCCTTGTTGTTACCGCGCCTGTTTTTGTTTCTGCGACTGTCGCCGCCTGCGGAACGCGCTCCGCTTTCGAGTCAAAAAAATTGTCTGCTAAAGACGCCGCCTTTCGGCGCCGTATGCTCGTTCTTTGGCGAAGTTGGCATCGCGACTGCTTGCGCCATCTCTTGTCTCCCGTGCGAAACGGCGCCATATTGTTTGAAGACCTTTGGCTTCGACACATTTCCATTGGAGCTAAGCGTTTTTCTTTCTTTACATTTTCCTTAGGTAAATTCACTATTTGCAAATTTTGCAAAAAAAAAGCATTATCGGTGGGCAACGCTGCACAAAGTCGTAGCGCGATAGGTTAAGAAACCGAATTTTGCGGTCGATTTAAAGAGCCTAGCCACTCCTTGATACACCCAGTAGATTTTCGTTTTATAACTGAGTGTTCCTTAGAGTACGGTGGAACGCCATCTAGGCGCCGCGCTTCGAAACGTACGTATTCCACAGAACGTACTGCGGTTACCATAGCAGCCGTCCGGCGCGTCGAACGACGGGAGGTGAGTCGTGGTGAGTGAGGGGGGGGGGGGGGTACTGCTCGTGCATGGAGCGCCTATAAGCAGTTCCGTAAGTGAGCTAATCTAATGACGTTGGCACCAACTCAACTTTCTGTCGCCACGTGGCTCCGGTGGCACTGCTGTTGGCACTGCGCATGCGCAGACGTTTTATCTTGCGAGATTCTGGTTTGTGCGCACGCGCGCAGTGTCCCTACCTGGTGTTGGCAAAGCGGGCTTGTTTGTAAACAGTGTATTGTGTGTGTAGCCAACGCAAGATGGTATAATCGAAACCTGCACTAGCTTGTTGACGTCACCAGATGGAGGTCGAGCCCAGACACGGAATGGACAGGATTTCTACGCGGGGTAAAATAATGTATAATAATTTCGATTATTGAATACAATAGTCGTCGGCAGAAAGAACTACTGGTATTTCAGATATGGGTCATTCCATGTCAAACGCCCCAGACGTTGCGCTCGACCCCTTCCGATTTCTAAAAAAAAAGATTCATGGCCTCTTGCAGCAATGTCCGTAGCCATGCCCTGAAATATTTGTTGCGAAAAAATTGTTTTGATGACGTGAGCGCGGTTTTAACTTTTGAAAACAGCGTGAAACTAGGCATCGCTCAATAATTCATGAAAAATCAGCTTCTTAGTGAAACACCCAACAATATCTTTTTCTTAAATTTGCACGGCTTTCGACTTACAATGTGGTTGGGCTTGAAAAGTTTTGTTTAATTTAAATATTTTTTAAAAAACTAAAAAACTTAATTTTGTTTAGCATTTTTGTTAGTTTATCAAAAATGTATCTAATTGCTCCCGGGACCGAATGGAACTCCTTACCGGCTGCCCTGCAGGTATATAATCTATAAAAAATGTTTACAACCGCTCAATTAAATATCTCGCAGTAAAAAAAGAAATCCTGAGGTTGCCAAAAAGTGCGTTTTGACGCATAAACAGTCGTTTATTTCACCCTAAGGTGGTCCAAGTAAAAATACAAAATATGGTGGGTTTGAAAGAACAATCGATAATCTTTTGCTTCTGAAAGTTTAATCAAAGTAATTTTTGTTTAAAGCGAGAAAACAATTTTTGAAGTTGAACTCTTGCATCACAATCCGGCGTCGCTTCTTAACGCCTCTTCGCCGCACAGCGCGCCACCTGCGACGATAGCTGACACGATTAGGTCCAAGGAAAGAACAGAGTTTTCTGCCGCTTCCCCTTGTCCGTCTTTCCGGCTGCAAGGGAAGAAACGGCGGTTATCGTGTAATAAACGGAGGTGGCGCCAGCGCGTAGCAATAGCAGGCCCGTTGCGCCCTTTGTACGCGAGGGCGGCTCGAAACGCGATGCCTAATACGGGCGGCATCAGTTGACGTGGACTTCTCCTAAAAGGGAAACGCGATAATATCGTCGCGAAATCTAGCTGTGGCGCATACTGCGGTGAAAAGCGGAACTATTCAGTGACGCAAGAATTTGCCGTTTCAAAGCCGATTTAAACACAAACGAGGCGTGAGCCTCCAACTGCGCGCATTCGTTAACACCACATAGCCTTGTCGTATGAGATTGCCCGTTCACGGGGCTTTTGTGTTGCTGTCTACATCTGTCCCGACGTCGAGAAGAGGGAGTTATCGCGATGTGTACGTAAGAAACAGCTAGCTTACTAGTGGATGCTCTTATCTGGCAGCGCTAAGCATTTGCTGGTATCAAGACAGGGGAAGTCCACAGGAGGACACAGCCGCGCAAAACGGTCAAAATAGAAAAAAGCCATAAAGCAACAAGAGTAAAAAAAAAAAAAAGCCTCTTCCCACCGAGATGTACCCGACAACTCGAGGTCCTGCTTTCTACCTGCGTGCGCACACCGTGACACCGTCGCACGCTTTGCCAGGCTCGACGGTGGCGTGCTGTGCAGGGAAGAGGCGCAAGGAACGACGCCAGGTTGCGGCGCGAAAGCTCAACTTCAAAATGTTTTTTTTCCTCTTTAGAACAAAATTACTTTAATTAACCTTTCAAGAACAAAGGGAAATAAACTCTTTTGTGGAAGTCACCGTGTTACGTATTTTTCTTTAGGCCACCTCAAGGCAGAATTGACGGCTCTTTGAACGGCAAAACGCAATTTCGCACAAATTTAGTCTTTTTTTTTTTCTGCAAGATATTTAGTTGTACGGCCTGAAACCTCTTTTTGTGTACGGTATACCTACAGGGCTGTCAATAAGAGTATTCACTGTCGCATGCAGCAAAGCCATAGTTCGTGACAAAACTAAAAATATGCTGAAATGCTCATATATTCCTTATTTTTTAAAACTGCTTCGAGCGTAGCAAATTCCATGACCATTATCCTAATTTCATAGCAATCCAAAGACCGTAGGGTTTTAGGCAAAAGTATTCCAGTGTTCCGTAAAAAAATCTTACTTTAAATCAATTATTGAATGACTCGTAGTTCCACTCCCCTTTTACTAGTTCAAACCGCCATCACCCCATGAAATTTGTTTTTCGTCAAAAAAAAAAAATGTTAGAGAGGCGCCGCAAACGTTACGGTGAAGAGCCATCAGTCTTATTTTAGGAATCGGAAGTGGCCGTGGGACCTTTGGCATGGCATGGGGAACTCCTGGTCACTTGATGCCGCCCGTCGTTTAGGCATCGCGTTTTGAGCCGCCCTCGGGTACAAAGGGCACAACGGGCCTGCTTTTGCTACACGCTGGCGGCACCTCCGATTCTTACACGATACCCGCCGTTTCTTCCCTTGCGGCCGGAAAGACGGACAAGGGGAAGCGGCAGAAAACTCCGTTCTTTCCTTGGACCTAATCGTGTCAGCTATCGTCGCAGGGGGCGTGCTGTGCGGCGAAGAGGCGTTAAGAGGCGACGCCGGGTAGTGGTGCGAGAGCTCAACTTCAAAAATTGTTTTCCCGCTTTAAACAAAAAATACTTTGATTAAACTTTCACAAGCAAAAGATTATCGATTGTTCTTCTAAGCCCACCATATTTTGTATTTTTACTTGGACCACCTCAGGGTGAAATAAACGACTGTTTATGCGTCAAAACGCACTTTTTGGCAACTTCAGGATTTTTTTTTACTGCGAGATACCTAATTGTGCGGTTTTAAATTTTTCTTATAGATTACATACCTGCAGGGCAGCCGGAAAAATGTTTCATTAAGTCCTGGGAGCAATCAGATTTTTTTTGATAAATAACAAAAATACTAAAATTTTCAAAGTTTTTGTAGTTTTTTTTTAATATTTAAATTAAGCAAAACGTTACAAGCCCAACCACATTGTAAGTCGAAAGCCGTGCAAATTAAAAAAAATGAATATTGTTGGGTGTTTCACTAAAAAAGCCGATTTTTAATGAAATATTGATCGATGCCTAGTTTCACGGTGTTTTTAAACGTTAAAACCGCGCTCACGTCATAAAAAAGTTTTTTCGCCAAAACTATTTCAGGGCATGGCTACGGACATTGCTGCAAGAGGCCATGAATCTCTTTTTTTTTTTTTTTAGAAATCGGAAGGGGTCGAGCGCGACGTCTGGGACGTTTGACATGGAATGACCCATATTTGAAGTACCGTTTAGTTAACATTGTTTATTGATGTAAAATCCACAATGCACGATCAACTTGATTTCTTTATGTTAGTGAAAAATATTTATTAACTTTCCATTTTGCGTTTTCATTTGCTTGCGCTTAGGACCTTCTCATTTTCTTTTTTTTTCCCAATCTGATTTGATTGTAACAGAGGATTGCGTAACTGACGAACGAATTGGAAGGTAGACAGAACGCTCGCTTTGATTGCTTAAAAGAGCGCCACTTTGAGTTATATGCAAAAACAAAAGCGCGCCGAGAGCACAAACCATAGACAAATGGTAAAAAAAGAAAATAAAGTATTTTGGTAATTATTTTGACGGAAAGGTTTGCCATAAATCATCTTAATACTGTCAGGACCGGTTATAACGAAGTCGGTTATAACAAAATAGCGGCTACAGCGAAGCGATCACGATTTCCCATTATCTTTTGCACTTCGTTATAACCGAAGTCGGTTATAACGAAATAGCGGATATAGCGAGGTGATTTCCGATTGCCGTTGACTTCGCTATAACCGGTCTCGGCAGTAAAACCGGCGTGATATAAATCCCGATTTAAATCATCTTGATTTTCATTCTCCACCCTGTTAACTACACCCGTCTTCGGCTGGGTCTCGTTCCCAGTCAATGCGTCTAAGGACGCAGAACGTCAGGTTCGGGCCTACAGTAGATCCTTCCCGAAATTGTGAAATTATGCATAACTTGTGCGAAGCCGCCATTAGTTGGTCTCTTATCGCTTCCGGCGTGAAGCTCGTTGCTGGTTCCGAGCAGATGTGTCGAACCGGAACCCAACCGTCATTCAGCCGAACCGGAACTGAACCAAACCGAAATATTCGCCGCCATCTTGTAACGGAACCGTAACGGAATCGGAAAAAATATAACGGTAAAACGGTTCACGGTATTTTTTTTTAATATCACGAAACGAATATTTGAAACTGAAAAATACGCAGAGCTCTGTATTTCTATGTACTGATCATATGGTCGTATGCAGAATTGCAAAGTAGGCAAAATTGAGGGTTTCCATGGCGCTTTTGTATTGGCACCACGATTAATTATGCGTAACGAGGTCACATGACGTCATGGTGTATACTGTCAAGTATTGTCACGTCGCGTGACCTCGTGACGTCACGTGACGTAGTAACGTGACTCACTGCGTTAATTAAGTCGATACAAATTGAGAACGTCACTAGAGGTATTAGCGTTGTTCACACCGTGACGTCACATGCCATCACGACTTCTCACCTCGAGTCACGTGACACCGTGGCGTACTCGACTGTCATGAGCCCGAGTTGAGTGCTCGAGTTCTTGACAATCAGCACCGCCAAACATTCGTGTTGGTGGCGTGTTCAATCAAAGATGAGAGAGAAAACAGATATATTAAACTTTATTCCTTAAAGCCTTTCAAGGCATCGCCATTCAGATTTTTTCCTCGAGGACTTTGCATACAAGTTCTGTCAGTGCGATCCATATGGTGTGTTCTGTGCCCCTCCGGGAGTCGATCCACTCCTCCCAAGTGGGTGTTCTAAGGGGTTGGGGTAAGCGGGTGATGTATTTCAGTGTTGTGTCCTTTGTTGCTTGGTATTCCCAGAAGGTGTGATTGACGAAAATAATCCCTGGAGAAGGGAAACCAGAGGGACAAAGGACAAACACCAATCTCCGAACACACCTAGGTGACTAGTGCGCGACCGGGAAAATCCGCCTGGTCCGCGTATCGAACCCGAGACCTCTCCATTTCCAGTGGAGCGCTCTACCAACTGAGCTAACGAGGGGTTAGACGTCAGTAGAACAAACTGGTTTTATCAGCTGCCACCAGTCTAACACCAGCAAGGGTGAAGGGCTGCAATTTTAAGGTTATGATTATACTGCAATTAAATGCAAAGGTGCAAGCCAGCTCGACAATAATGACGAAAATAATCCCTGGAGGAGGGGAACAAGAGGGACAAAGGACAAACAGGAGGGACAAAGAACAAACGTTCTAACCCCTGGTTAGCCCAGTTTGTAAAGCGCTCCACTGGAAATGGAGAGGTCCCGGGCTTGATACCCCAACCAGGCGGAATTTTTTGGTCGCGCACAAGTCACCTCGCTGTTTGGACATTTGTGTTTGTCCTTTGTCCCTCTTGCTCCCCTTCTCTAGGTATTGTTTTCGTTATTCTTGTCCAGCTCGTTTGCACCAGCTGATAAAACCTGTCTGCTCTAATGACGTCTAACCCCTGGTTAGCTCAGTTGGTTGAGCGCTGCACTGAAATAGAGAGGTCCCGGGTTCGATACCCGGACCAGGCGGATTTTTTCGGTCACGCACCAGTCACCTAGCTGTGTTTGGAGATTTATGTTTGTCCTGTGTCCCTCTTTTTCCCTTCTTCAGGGATTATTTTCGTCATTTTTGTCCAGCTCGCTTGCACCTTTGCATTTAATTGCAGTATAATCCAGGTGTGCTTGTTGTTCGGATACGCACCGTAGTTTGTGCATTTGGGTGTCCCGGGTAAACCGTTTATGAAATGTTTGTAGTGTTCTGTTAGGACCGTTCCTGTTTGTACCTTCTCGATGGTGACCGATTGTTGTCTAGTGAGGACTTTGGATGGGGCTTGGTAAAGTGGTGCTTTTTATCTCAGAGTCGATGGAGTAGATCGGCTCTTTCCAAGTGTAGTTCTTTTCTAAGTTCGTAGGTGTCATAGGTGGATTGCCAATCTTTATGACATTCAGGAAGAGGCTGCCGTAATCGAAGTTTGCTTTGAAATAATTCGGGATGTGCAACATAATGGGTATCGAAAGATTTTGGGAACAAGGGCGACTCACGTATTGTGGCCATGGCAACGGGCGTGCAGGCTCGGTTCATGATGCATACCGCAATACGTTTGTAATATGCCTTGGCGCGATTCGGCGGACTTGGCACATAATCCGGCAGTGCCTATCCCTAACAGCCGAACTAGAAGTTGATCGGGCAGCCAGAATTGATGAGCACGCGAGTAGAATGACAAGCATGCACGCAAAGGAGAAACATCGGCTAGAGGAGAACAGCCACTGTCGCTAATCAACAACCAAGAGCGAGTATTTTGTCTCTTCAAGCAAGGGCAAGCAAGAGCGTCTGTACCTTCAAACTGTCAAAAAATATTATGAAGGTCAAGAGGGAAATACAAGTAACACAAGAGAGTGTCAACGAAACCACTTCCAATCCCTGGCTCCCCGTGGCGGAAAACTGGGTTAGATGATTTTGAGAATCAAACAGTTTGCGCATTCGAATGAAGATAAAGAAAAGCTTTTGAACGCGCTTGGGAGCCAATGTTAAGCCCAAACATGTACACGTTACCCCAAAAGTAACTAAATACCGTTACTCGCTACTCGCTCAAAGAGTAACTAAATACGTTACTCGTTACCGATTCTCAAAAGGAACGCGTGAGTTACCTCAAAAGTAACGAGTTACTTTTCACGTTACTTTGATGAGCAAATACACAATTGTTTTTGTTTCATGGTTTATTGTTTCCTTGCTAGTAGTCATTGCCCTTGAGCAGCAGCTGCCTGTCGAAGTTTTCATCAGTTATGTTTCCCCGCTTCCTTGAAAATACATCTCCGGCGACGCTGAAGCGTCGTTCTGCTGACGCGCTCGAAGGAACGGCAGTGTTGTGCTTCAGGAAGACCTGGTGAATCTTTGGGAACTGCGCCTTCATTGAGGACAGCGGGTAATGGGTTATGTGACTTCCCGTGTTTGCAACCTCCGGGTTTACATTCGGTCCGTACCCGGTTCTAGGAAGTTCAACCAACGAACCTGATTGTGCTCGCTGGGTGAAGGACATTCCCAGCTGTAGAGTTCAGTACAGCAACGTTTATCGCTGGACACGTCAGTCGAACTGTTCGACTGGCGTGTTCAACGATATGCATTGCTGTACTGTCATACTGTTTTTTTTTTTTATTTGTTTTTCAGCTTGCCCATCTGCCTTTGTCGCAATAGACGCATACTGAGGCTAGAATAAAAACAAGCCCGTTTAAGCGGTGTTGTACACGTTACTCCTCAAAAGTAACGAGATACCGTTAATCGTTACTTGGCCTTAAAAGTAACTAAATACCGTTACTCGTTCCTTTTCTAAAAAAGTAACTAAATACGTTACTCGTTACCGAAAATAGTAACAAGGTACAAGTAACTCGTTACTTGTAATGCGTTACGTTTATGTCTCGTTAAGCCGCAATAGACGTTTTTCGCTTCCTTTCGTTCTGAGTCACGTGGGTTCCGTATCTGGTACGCGGGACGAACAAAATAGTAAAACATTTCAACCTGGAATACCCGAGAAAATATAGGTGAGGCAAAACAAGAATGTAAGACAATCCCGCATTTTTCGTGGACACTTTCCAGCGGCGTGGGAGATCAAAACAATGTTTTACCATATACCAGAAGTGACGACATTGAGGATGGCTGCGCCCGTTGTAGAAAAGGTGTAGAGGCCCACAAGGGGCTTTAGAGTAAGCCCAATCTAGAAAACTGCAGCTCAATAAAGCCAGGATGATCTAACTTCCTTGGCCGAAGGAGTGCTCCCACTCACTTGCAAACGTGCTCGCGCATTTTCATACCAGAACCTCCTAACAGCCGATTTCCTAAAATGATCCATTGTGACCGTACCATGCGTTGGAGCCACAATCTGCCGCTTACCGAACCACTCTAGCTTTAGACAGTAGGTGTGAAATCCGGATGACGTCACCAGCATTTTGCTAGCTACAAGCGTAACGTGCCATTCAAAAGCAACGTAAAATAAAAAATAAAAAAAATGTACAGTGGGACGCGTGAAGGCGGGCGTACTTGGGGCTATCCATTTGGTGTTTTGTTGGCATTCGGAGGCTGCGGCTTACTCGTGCCTTGTTTTCTGTCCTGTGTTTGGTCGGTAGCCTCCAAGTCTTAAATCGGCTCAGCTTTGCCCTGGAGTCTGACGATTCCTAGTTTTGTAGATTGTTCCGGCGACTAATATTTTCGAATGTTTCAAAATATAATTGAGATGCAGAGTACAAGACAGTGAGAAATGTAATTCTCACTGTCTCACTGCGAAACGAGTTCGCAGACGACCGAGTTAGCGACGCTATTTACTTGTGGCGCAATCTCCCGGTAGGAGTAGCGAGCAGACAACAGAGTGCGTCGTCTGCTCGTTGCACCTATCGGGAGATGGCGCCACAAGTAATGAGCGTCGCTAACTCGGCTCGTCTGCGAACGCGCCCAACCTGGACTTTGGCAAGTTTCTTTGCTCTCATTTCTTTTTTACAAAAAGTGAACTACGTTTAGAAATTTCACACCCTAAAATTGACGCGCTCAATGCACAAGTTGTGAAAGTTGGAACGTTCTATGTGCAGGCGCGGATTTTTCCGGCTCGTTTTACTGCGGAAGGTCCGCTTGTTCCACCATATATATTTCTAAACACAGACTACAGTCACTGAAGGCTTAAATGGAACGGAATGCGTCCGCAGCCGACAAGAACGCGACAGGCGCCTATAAGGACGCTGAAAAACAACCAAAGTAGCAAGGAGCATGGACGTGGCATTAGCGACCACGGTAACCTCTGCCGCTCTTCATACTACTCGAAATAAAATGGGTTAACAAAACAAAAGGGTAGGGGAAGACTGGCTGGCGGTAGTTGAACATATTTCAAGACAAAACACCGAGACCGGGGGAAAAAAAATCAAGCCCAGGACGACACAACACACAAAGACTTTGTGTATTCTGTCGTCCTCCGTTTTGTTTTTTTCTTCCCCTAGTTTCGGGGGTTTGGTCCTAAAACATATAAAAATGGTTCTCCCTCAGGGCATCGATTTCGAGTATATGCCAGTGAGGACATTAATCACGCACGCGCTGAATTATTTTGTGGTGTCCATGACGTCACGTCGTTTCAACTGTGAACAAACGGCCCGGACTGTACTTGGACTGCCTCTTACTAGCTCACGAAATCGTTATGTTTGCTTTTTGTTTCATTTTTTCGTACAGAGAACCGCTACAGAATTCCGGAGGCCTAAAAGGATATCTGTCTCGTGCACTTCTCGGTAAGCAGTCGCATTAGGCGGCCATAAGTAAACCCGGAGCACCGCCCCATTGCCCACTGGAACGTCAAACGCCGAGCGAATGACTCTACTACCCGCTGATCGAACGCAATCCGGTGTTGCGGTCGCTTAGCGCGACCGATACAAATAGCAATAAAAGGGGGGGAAGAAGAAGTGGAGCAAAAACAAAAAACAGGAAACGGGCTGAATCAGGGAAGACAATCGAAAGCTCGTTCGGCCGACTTCTGACTCTCGTAGATTAACGACGCGGGCGTTAAGGTCCGAGAGCAAAACCGGAATATGGAGTGGGTCTTCTTCGGGGGCGTTCGCAGTAATGCGATGATCTCGCTCCTATGTTTTCGTTTTTGTTTTTGTTTTTTTTCTCGAGAATTTTCCCGATTTAGAAACCTGGAGGTTTTTCGAGTCCCACTCTGCCTTTTCCCCTTTTTCCCCTTTTCTCCTGTTTTGTATTTGCTCAGAGAACCCTTTTCTTTTTTTTTCTCTTTTTGTGGCGTCGAGTGTGGCACTTGCTCGCTCTGTCTTTGTTTCACTGGCAGCTCCAGATGCGCTCCCTTCATTACTCTTCTAAACGACTCGCGTCCGCAAGACTCGGGTTCTTAAGGGGAAGTTTTTCTGCGACGACTGCGGCTGCTGTTTCAAGAAGAATGGTGACCACTGGAAGGGTCCTCGGGTCATCGGTTCACTAATCTCCTCCGCTTCGTAATCGCATTCGATGCGAGCTCATTTTCCTTTGTATCCCGATATATCAAGAAACGCTTCGTGCTGGATTTTCTTCGATGCTTTAGAGAAAATGCATTTATGCGTGTTGTTTTTCATTGACTTTTTGCCTGCTTGCTAATTTATTCATGCACTGGTTGACGGACCGTCTGACCATTGCTTAAATGAGTGACAGAAGGGTCGATTAAATAGGTGGCTGATGGGCGCCTGCACTGGTACGTTTTTTCTTAATGTACGCTTTTGCGCTAACAATTCCACGACCATTTGGCGCACTGGGGTTTTTCGGCACACGGATATGTATGAGGATTGTTTACATCGCAATCAACTGAGAAACACTAAAACTGAGGGTGTTTTGATGGCAAAGTTTTTCAAGGTGGTTTAAAAATGATCGATGGAGTCACTTTCAGAAACAACGTCGTGTTAGACTTTTCCTTTTAGCTATGGCATCGTGGCAAAGATATTTACGAATGCAATCGTAACCTTTTAACTGTCACAAAAACCTCGAATCCAGCATGATTTTATATACGTTCTTGTGATTTTTATATAACAAATACAGCAATGTCAACCTGGCTATTTTTCAACTTTGTACAATGAGGGCATATGGAAACTGACAGAATCGATTTGACAAAATGATCTTTCACCTAATATTCTTGCTTGATACCCATGTGTACCATTAAAGTAATATTCAGCAACTTTGTTGGCATTGTTGAATATCGTCAGGGTTCGGGTTTTTCGGTTTAAACAGATAAAAGCCGATAAAAGTACGCCGAATTCATTTTCGGAAATTCGGTTTTAACCGAAAAAGGTCAGTTTTTAGGTTCGGCATTTTCGATTTAAACCGATAAAAACCGATAAAAGTACGTCGAATCCATTTTCTAAAATTCAGTTTTAACCGGAAAAGGTCACTTTGACCTTCCAGTCGTACCGCAGAGCCGTGGCGAAAAAGTGGAACGACAGTGTCTATCGAAACGTGTCCGAATGTATGGGATACACGGGTGCCATCACGACGTTTTGGTTTAATGTGCGCATCATCGATCGGAACGTGAAGTCCGAAATGCCCCATGACTTCGCCATGTACGAGCGTGTTTTCAAACTCGTTGTAAGGAAGACTGACTTGATGCAAGCTCTGCATGTTGTGTTGTGCTTCAAAACGTCGCACCGTGTCTCTTTTGGCGGTCACAATTGGTTGATTGGCCGATTTTGGCTCAGGCAGCGCTTCATCTCCTCAGCCTGCCAGTGTCCAGTGTTAGCGTTGAGAGGGCATTCTCGAAGCTCAGGGTCATATTAACAGGAAAGAAAGAGTGCGGATCAACGAGGAGAACCTGGGAAAGTACATGTGTGTGTACTATAATAAGATCACGGTAATCCTGATATACAGAAGGTGAAGTTCCATGATTTTGGGCATAGGCTTCATATCTGACTTGTTTGTACTTCTGTGTTTTTTTTTCTTGTTTCTTTTACAGTTGCACACATTTGCCAAATAAAGTGTCCATTTCTTTTTCAATGTATCTGTGCCGTTATTCTTTGAGTGATCACAAATATCAGAGCTACAAGGATCATCTGATCCGGTGTCCGTTGGTGTTTATTTTATATTCACCGAAAAAAGCCGATAAACTTTTGTGGGCATAAATATACGCCGAAAAAAACCGAAAATTGAATTTTAAAATAAACACCGAAAAAAGTACGCCGAATTTTGAAAAAATAAAAACCGAAAACGCGGAACCTTAATTATAATCCGTCTGCTTTTCGTGTACCATTTTTAACATACGTCATTGTGAAAAACGGCGTCAGCTATTTTCTGGCTTAAGACTATGCGTTCACGTACGCGTCCGCTCAGCAGTACGCTTCGTTGCCGTGGTGACGGTCGCCATAGAAGACGGACTACATCGTGCGCAGGAAGACGGCTGTGTGATGGAGAGATCAGGTGCGTGCTTCGGCTCTTCCGCCGTGCTTCGCAACGGGCAGAACGATAAAAAGGAGTTCGAGATGACATGACGCATGATGGCTGATTCTCTCCAGCGCTTTTTAGTTCGACGATTCTTACACAAGAAAAGCGTGTTTTGAGCTTGAAGCTTTTATTGCCGCAACACGGGACTAAACTACCAATGTTCCAAAAAATGTTTAAACTAAGCGCGTTGTTGCAACGCCAACGAGAATACTCGAGGCCTGCTCACCAGGATTTAGTCGTCATCGCAGTGAGATTGAGCGAAGTCGCTGATTGGATACGAGTGCAGCGTCAGCATTCCGCTTGTCATCGCGTCCAATCAACGCGTCGAAAGACGCTCTGCTTCGGGTTCGGGCTCAAACGTCTGATTGGTCGCCGTCCGACTGCGGTAACGTTCCACGGAGGAAGAGGAGCCTGATCGCGGGCCTCTCACTATTCGCAACTTTCACGCCCTACAGGGGGCGCACCAGTCCCTAACAAAATTGGCTGGCATCTTGATGAGCGTCGTAGAACAGCAGAACGACGTTGGGTCTGCGACGCGTGATTTTAATTTTTGTGAAATACGAGCGATATCAGAGCCTCACCTCATACTTCCTCGTCAGGAAAAGGTGTAAACAAACCACTTTCATCCTCGAGCCGATCAACCGGGAGCTAGAAAACGCGATGCTCACACCATCCCCGAAAGTTGCGAATCCTAGGTTACGTTAATCGTTGCTACACGCTCTATTTGAGCACCGGCAATTAACTCTACTATAATCGTTATGCAGAAATTTCCCTCCTCGTGTGCTTGTCGCCCGCACTCAAAAGTGCGAGCCTCACTGTGCGGACCTTGATAAGCGCGGCATCGTCTTGATGGTATAGTGCACGCGGCATTCGATGCACGCCGAGGGGCCTCGCGGAATTCCGAGCACGCCGGTAAAATAACCGGTGACAGTCCCCGCAGTTCCCGGTGACCATTACCGCGGGACGCGCGGGGAGGAACGGCACACTGATTGAAGGCAGTAACTTAGGCTGTCATGAACGCGTCGGGCTTAATTTCTCTCGCGGAGCAGCCTTCGTCGTGCTTTCTGTTTACCGTCTCGAAGAGTATTTTTTCTCTCTGATTCTTTTTGCTTTTGCCGCCATTGGAATCCAATTTTTTGCTTGTTTCCTTGGGATTCCCATTCCCGCTATCCAGAAGTAAAGTAGACGTTGAATGTTTAGGCGACGAGAGGGCCGGTTTGCTGTAAATCCGGAGTCACAATATTGCACCAACGTCATATAAGAGACACGATGTTCGCTGCAGTGGCAATGAATCTGCGCACGCGCGCCTCCAGGCATGTCTCCAAGGACGTTTGCTTCGTACATTTGTGTGTTTCTAACGTATTTGAAGACGGCTTTTTATGTGTGGCGTATTGGCAGCCAGGACTCCGGGTTAAGTGCATCTTAGTTAGTGGCATCACTAGCTTTGCCTTCGTTGCCACGTAATTGTCCCCAAACTGCAGCTCAATGTTCAGTGCATCGACTAGTCCTGGAACGTCTTTTTTTTTTTCGTCTCCCATCCATTCTCTTACACTTTTACTTTTGTTGTAGGCGTGCGGGGGAGAAGCCAACTCCCTGTAAGAAGACAATGGATACGAGAAGGAAAATAAGGAGGAGGGAGGAAGTGAGGCAACGGGAAGAGAACGAAAAAGTGGGGGGAAAAAAGGGATGAGACCCGGGAAGGGGATTTCTAGATCCCCATAATCGGACCTGCACTCTATCATTTGCGGCCATTTTTTTCCCCAGGCTATCCCTCGACCGACATCGCGGTTTCCTGCCTTGGCATGCCTCCTTTCTTTCCCGATCGTTTATCTTTTTTTTCATCATGTATTGTACGATTATAATATTCTTGAGGGATCTCCGACTCCTTCACTTTGATGCGTTATTGTGTTTGTGTGCGTGCGCGCGCATGTGTCTTTGTATGCGTGTGTGTGTGTTTGTGTGTGCGCGCGTCTGCGTGCATGTGCGTGTGCCTGTGCGCGTGTGTGTACTATGTGCATCCGTTGCTTGGTCTGCCTAGGGTGCCTTCATGTGCGCTTTGCTTGGGGTGGAGTCATCCCGGCCATTTTTGTCTTACTTTTATTTTCCTTTTTTGTTTAGAAGCGCGTGAAAGAGCGTGTCCCTGCACTGCCGTTTTTGTGGCGCTGACTGTGCGATGGCAGAGCATTTTGTTTTCGTCGATTTCTCTGTATTTTCCCTGTGAGCGCGTGCTGTCGGCATCGGGTACTACAAAGGGTGGCATCACCCTAAACAGAAGGACATTGAGGCACCCTAGGTCTGCCTAAGGGTGCCTTCATGTCTGCGCGGCCCCGAAGGGTGGAGTCATCCGGCCATTTTGTCCCACAGTTTTATTTTCCTTTTTTGTTCAGAAGCGCGTGAAAGAGCGTGTCCCTGCACGCGTCTTTGGCGCTGACTGTGCTAGGGCGACATTTTGTTTTCGTCGATTTCTTTGTGTTTTCCCCGTGAGCGCGTGCTGTCGGCATCGGGCACTACAAGAGGTGGCATCACCCTAAACAGAAGGACATTCAGAGGCACCCTATGCTCTGTTTCATACTTAGCGTGCAACGCTGTCAAAGCTACTGGCGCGAGCGCGTGGCTTCATCTATGGTTTTGTTAGCGCGAGACCGCGTGCAAAGGATCAACGAGATCAAGCCCCACGCTCGCTCCGGTGAGCCTTGGCAGCGTTGCACGCTAAGTATGGCACGAGTATAGGTCTGCCGACAGTGTCCGAGGCGTGTGTTCTTTCTTGTTTGTTTGTTTATTCAGACTTTACCGTCTCCGATAACAGGGCAAAATGGCAGGTTTGCTCTGCCTGACTTGGCCCCGTTACCGGTAGACAACGCTCGGCACAACATGAAAAAAACACTAATCACAAACAATAAACATCGAATAAGAAAACAAAAAGCGACCAATGTGACGGTCCCGTTACACTGGTCGTGTAAAAACTGTGCGCACACACGTTCCACGCAGACATTTGTGTGTAGCAGACGTGCCCGCAGATAATGTTGTCATTGCCTGTGCAGACAACACCGTGTCTCTTGAATGACGCTCGATCAGTGCGGCTGCGACTTGAAAGGGTAACTCCCGTCAAATGTAGAACCAAAATATTCGACTGACGTCGATTCACGGAGACCAAATGCTAACACTGCCGAAATGTTACACTCGCGTGAAACCGCGATCCACTCTAAAACGGATGCTAAAACGGCTTCCACAAGCATGTTAGCGGACGTTCAGCGGGTTGGCTGTTTGTCCAGCAACCTTGTTTCCCGACGTCACGTTCGCGCTCGAGAAGGTTACTTGCTCGAACTGCTAGTTCTTCCGCCGTGCTTTTACTGTTTCGCTTCTCGAACCGTCCCAGGTGGACGATTTCTGATCGTTATGTTATGCTTTAGCGGCCGGCATTTGTGAGTGTTCCTCGGCTATCAAGCACGAAGGTTGTTGACTTCCTGCTCGCTCAAGCGTGTCGTGTTGCCGAAGTGCAAGGAGCCCAAAGGATTGTCATCGTTGCACAATGCTGAGCACGCATTTTCGTGCCGTGGGTTGCGTAGACAAACTGCTGCGCAACCCGTACGCTGCGTTTTTACCAGATAGCCGAGAAACTCGAAGTTGAGGAATCTGTGGGTTGACGCCGTTTGTCAAAGAGATTTCGGACGCAACGCCATGAACTCTGAAACCTTCACTGGTGGGCGGTCACACTTGAGTGCGTTCCTGCTCAGCGCGAGCTCACGAGAGACTTTCCCGAACGCTTCTGCAACGTCCATTGCACACAACCAAGATTGTAGATCTCAGGAGATAAGTTGCTGCTCGTATACCACCTATACATCGTTGACGAACTCGCTTTCGCCGCCGACAATGTGCATTAATATCTGCTACAAATGCTTGATATCAAGAAGCTGAGTCAGTAAAACACCCATAGTATCGTAACTGATTGATTGGAAGCTCGCGTCGGCCAGTCGCACGTTTTGCAGTATTGGCCTCGAGACCCAGATTGAAATTGGGCGAAGCGGGCTCTTGTTAATCCATCCATGGTTCTCTGTGAGGCACTTTGGGATTATATCTGTCCACAATGCGAGTAGAGACAAAGCATCTACAGGAACGGCGCAGAGCACGGGCAAGTTTCAGAGCACGAGCTGTGAGCAGTTGATTCCAGTGGGCGAGCGGTGCATTGGCGCCTCCCATGACTTCAGCCTCGCATAAGTAGCATTCGTTTTGCTCCAAGTAAGTGTAAAACAGAGCGTAGTTCCGCTTTTCACCGCATGAGCCGTGTGCGGACCGAATCTCCAGGCAAATACCGCGTTACGAACTTTGCGTCACACGATGGCCATGCAGATTATTGCCAGGGTTGCCATCTTCTCGAGCCGCTAGTTTCGGTTTGGCCATAAACCCCGAACCAAAACTTTGAGATATCTACCAAACTACACATACCACACAAACGATATGACATCTCGTAATTCAAGGACACTTCCTGGACTAAAAACAGCCATAACCTTAAAATCGAAGGAAAATTACCGGAGTTACTCAAAATAAATTTTATCATTTTAGGTAATACGGAATTCAATGGAGAGAGGGGTGCTTATGGGACGCCACATTTGAGGTCACGGTTCCCCACGTCATGCTCAGAACTGTAGTAATTGCTAGAGTAAAGAGAAGCATGAGCTTTCTACCTTCGATTACGCTTGGGCGTCTCAGTGAGTTTCCAGCGAGCACGAGCCGCAAAAACACGACGGAAGCTTCCCTAGCGAAAAAAACAAACAGTTTATAATGAATTATGGAGCAGGAAAATCTAACTGGATTTCTTGTTGGAAACAGAAATCCAGTCTGCAGACCATTGTCTGTGAACTGGATTTCAGGTTTTCATACAAAAAATCCAGTTAAATGTTCCTGTTCTATAATCCAGTTTAAACTGTTTTTTTCGCTAGGGAGGCGGTAAATGCGTGCCAAAGGCTGGGCGTTGGAAAAGGGCACCTTGCCGTTCACACTCTATCGGTTATCATAGCTCCTATTTATCGTCCGCCTAGAAACAAATCACTTGCTGGAGTAAAATACAGGTTTACGCACGTCCAACGTGCATATTATTCAGTCAGGAATATTCCTCTGAGCAGGCGATAAATGCGAGTCAGTTTTGCGCACGCGCGGGGGTCAACGGCGTTCAGTAAACGTTCCCCCTAGACATGGTGCCTGGAACGCGAGTCTACGACTGGTGTGCTTAGCGTCCCCGTCCTGCCCACACATCAAAAGTGGTTCCGAAGTGGCCACAAATGACGTCCCAAAAGCCAGAGTGTCACGCTCTTGGATGTCGCGATCCTGGCGGTTGGTCGTAAAAACGCTGAGACGAAAAGCAGGAGCGAACGCGAGCGTTGCTGTCGTCGCGGCGTCCCAACTCCCGGCGGCCGGCGCTTCCGTGGACCGTCAAACCGTAGCCTCCTCTATACTCACAAGGCCTGACAGTTCGACGACGAAGCCATAGAGTGCCCCGTCGCAGATTTCGAGCGCGAGGATCTGGTAGCACAGAGCATCAAAGAGCCATTTCTCGGGGAACCTGGACGTCAGCGCACAGCTTGTACCGCGGCGAGGACCCGAAACACGCTTGTTCGCTCGGGAGAAGTGTGTTTCGGCGTCTCGCCGCAGCGGGGCGCCAGTCACGTAGCTCTCCTCTCATCCGTTGTCTGCCGCTCCACTTTTTCCATTTCGGCGGCCGCTTCTCGCGGCGATCTGCCAGGCTTTGTCAATATATAGGAGAATATGGCCAAGCTAACGAGCGACCGACAGGAGAACAGGCGTCCGCCACATACACCACCGCTGCTGGCACACCGCCAGGATCGCGACCGGCGACAGCAGGACACTTTCATGACGTCATCAACCGGCAATCGAGGGGCTACTTCATTTTTTTTTTAACGTGGTAAACACATCATTCGGAGACGCGTTCCAGGCACCATACTATTCGGAGCGCAAGTTCTGTCTGCTTCTTTTGCATGGGGTTGTGTTGACGTCAGAACGCCGAGCTCTGATTGCCTCTGATTGACAGATAGTGGATAGACCTCAAATACAAGCTGTCTTGAGGTCTACCCACTATCTTCAATCAGAGCACAATCAAAACTTTGCGTTCTGACGTCACCAGAACTCCAGCAAAAGAAGCAGACGAACTTGCGCTCCGCGTAGGTACCCGTCAAGGAACAGGCAGAAACATTTTTTCGCGCCACCTAAATCGGAGCACATCTTATTATTCCATTCGACGTATTGCAACGTCTGTTTATAATTTTTTTTCCGTTCGTTTTTTAAGGATGCATGACATCTTCATCGACATAAACGGTTTTTTTTTCTTCAGCTCTCTGAAGTATTACATTGCGAGCAATGCGCAGACTTGGCGTACCCCACACGCGATGGTTTCTGCAACACGTACGCGTCGCTGTCGGGACGCCGTGGGCTGGAAACCGCAGTAACACAATAGGTGGCGCGATTGCTCATTCGCACGCGAAGCGAAAGCGAGATTTGCTGCGAGCCTCAGCATTGTCCGGCACGCAACGTCTTTTTAGGTGTGTCTTTCGTGCCTATTGTTTCGTCTTGCATTGTACCGACGTGCGGTCGTCCTTCCCCACTGCGTGATGCGCGTAAAAAAAGAAAAAAGCCGGGCTAGCAGTGGTGCCGCGCTGGCTAAATTTCTCGTCTACAGAGAAGATAGCAGACAACCCTTGGAGCTGACTAATTTCCCGCTCTCCAAACAAACACGCAACAGATTTATTACAAAATAAGCTATTGTTTAATGAAACGAGACTTCAGCCATTGGATGGATGGACGAACGGTTGGATGGTATATCGGGTGGTAGATTGCGCCACCTAGCTTGAAAACATTTACACCCATCCCCTTCAAAATTTGCTTTAAATTTCGTCTCTGGCTAAATCGTCTAACCCATCAATTTCGTGTATTATCACACTTCTTTACAACATGTAAACTAACGCTTCGAAGGCACTTTATACGGCCTGCAAAAATCGGTTTCTCGACATATCGCACTGCGATTTACTAAAGGTGTGCAAACAAGTGGTGGACGTTTACAGTGACAATATGAAGAAACAAAATTTCCTCATAAAAAAGAGAAACCTGTTTTCGGCAATCTACGTCGCCACTCCGCAGACAATGCACGCGTAGTGAGAAGTGCTGCCGACAGATGGCGTACGCCGCGTTAAAACAGCGCCGTCCGATTCTTTTTTTTTTTTTTTGCGGAATCATCTGCTATTATAATTCGAATCAGCAGGTGCTCCCTTGACGCGGCGTATGCCATCTGTCGGCAGCACTTCTCACTACGCATGCATCGTCTCCGAAGTGGCGGCGTAAATTGCCCAAATCAGGACTTTGGTCTTGTTTATTTCCTTTGGGACAAGGTACGTTCATTCCTTGATTTGTTAACTCCAAATTTCCACCACCCGCTTGCACCTCTGTATTAAGTCGCAGCTGGATACGTGCAAAAAGCTTATTTTCGCACGCCGTCTGAAATTCCTTAAAAGCGTTAGTTTACACGATGTCCACTAAACACCAAATGGCGGCGACCACGAGGAAATCAGAAAATGAAGTGCCGAAAAGCGTAGCTTGCTTGGTGCCTCTAGTTCCATCTGAATGGATAGTAACAGAACTAGGACGCTACAGTCGTCTGCAACGACTGTAGCGTCACAGCAGACGACAGGACACGGGAGAACGCAGACGACCAGAAATAAAGCAGACGTTGGACGCCACGAAAAACGAATATGGACGTGTGGGATGGCGCGCAGGCATGACCCTGGCAACTACCACCTACGGTCACTGAGAGTTTACGAAACGCAAGGCCTGACGAATCCTTGGCATCATATTATGACGTCACAGCCAATGAGATTGCAGCGTTGGCTGATGAGAACGCCAACGAACCAATCAGGAAGCTAAAAGCGTGAACATAAGTATTTTTATCCCTCTATGTATGGTCGGCTGGGGAAGAAAAGGGATAAAAATAGAGAAAGAAGAGATTAGGGAAAAGAGTCACGTCGAAAAAGAAATGTGGGGAAAAGTGCACGGTAAAGGTAGAAGGGACGGGGAAAGACGCGCGGAGGGGAACAGTAAATCTGGAAATGACGAAAAGTGGGGATTTGAGGTACGTGTAGATTGGGAATTCCGGAAAGGATGGTGAATAAAGACGAAAGTCTGAAAACGGGGAAAAAAAAGGAAGAGGTATGACGTAAACGTGTAGTCGGACAAGATAAATTGGGACGAAGATGTAACAAAGAAGAAATAAATTAGAGACGCCGAGCCAATTACGAAAGGTGTACCCTAGGGAAGTGAAGTCGGAGGGGGAATAGAGGGAAAACGAGGACAAATAAAAGGGGAGTTTTAGGGAAGAGGCTTTTAAACATGGCGACGTTTTGCTTTTTTTTTCGCCTGTGTGCCTTTTGTCATAATATTCTGCGATGTTGTTTTTTTTCGGGGCTTCAGGAAGGTCATTTTCTTTTTAACGTCAGTTCCATAACGCTGGTTTCTCAAAATAGCTCCCTATATGGCCGTGTTGTTGTTTTGCTCCAGCGTGCTATTTTTGGTAACGGCGCTCGCGAAACCCATCGTTCCTTGTTGATATTACGAGCCTTTTCTTAAATTATTATATATTTATCGGAGCGATGTTTTGTGCGCCTTCTTTAAATTCTATCACGGAGGCTAATGACTTGAAACGAGTTTGAAAGGTTGTGGCTAAGATGCACGATTAGTTTCTCTATGCTTTATTTATCTTGGGATTAAAAAGCTTTGAAAGGTGTGCCTAGGGATACGCTCTCAAAATTGAGTTTTCGGGAATAAGAGAAAGAACAAAAACGTTTCTGCTTTATTTTGTGAGATAAAACACAGTAACGATGTAGTTTTATCATAGCAGTATTTAAATGCTTATTTGGGGAGTAAGCGACGGCAGCGTCGCATATACGAGCGGCATTGTTAAAGCATTCTACTTGGGTACCTTGAGTTAGCGCATTAGCACAAATTATGTGAATATTAATAGTGATATTGAAGGGGAGACGCGCTCATGAAAGAGCCATATCGAAATTTATGGAGAAGAATACTCTTTTCTTTATACACTACCACGTTATCTGCAGTTCTGTGCTTTATACACTGCGTTATCTGTGAGTCTTCTGCGGTAGCGCATGCCCAGTTCGTAGCGGAGGGCCCTTCGAATCGTATCGGATGCGCAAAAACGAATTCCTAAAACTCTCTACTGATAGGGCGAGGGCTCGCTGTACATAAGTATACGGGGGAGGGGGGGGAGGATTTCGTGGAGCATTGCAGGCGTTGCGGTTGCCAAGAGCTTTTGGATTCGACAAAGTTTGTTCAAAGAGCGAATGACAAGACGGAGAGGGAAATCGTTGAAAATTTGTTTTATAAAGAAGGCGTGTGAAAAGTGTGTGAGCATGCCGTCGATTTTTCCTGCTGGATAAAGAAAATTTATTTTTAGAACGGCTTCATATAAGACTGCCAATATGTTATTGGATTAATAGCCTGTTATCAGTGTGGTGAACGTCGACAGTCTGGCTGAGTGAATGTTTCTTCAATAAAATCAGTTGCAAGTAGCGCCTGTCCTTGTCGTACGCGTTTCACGTTACGTCCGTAATTCAGTTCGAGCTTTTAACCTCTTCAAATGACGTGAACCAACTAGACACAACAAAAATTGTATTGTAAAGAACGAATCATTAGAGTGATAAGCTACTTATTACTTTGATGGCTCGTTTTTACAATTTTTATCGTCCGGTGCCGAATTCTTATGAACAGGGGAGCAACAATAAGATACGTTGTACTCACTACGTCTTCGGTTTATTAAGTTGCCAGTGATAATAGGTGCCTCTGTCGGTAACGCGCCAGATAGTTAGGATTAAGTCGACAATGAGCATCGAGCTTCGTTTGGATAGCATACCATTCGCTGTCTGCGGTTCGAAAAGCCGTTACCACGGATAAGTGACTGTGGAGTCTTTCAGGAACCAAGATAACAATGACCCTACATTAAAGAAGACGGTTTGAGATCATTTTCGTTTTTGTTAATATAACAAAGACCATCAGATAAATAAGAACTAATAAATAAGTACAAATTCATATCTGTACTATTTGTTCTAATTGTTTGGAAAACTAACGCTCTGGATATTCACCTCATTCGGCGGGAGTTCATACCACAAGTGCGCCACAGTATCTGGTGCCGCAGTAGACCTCCGGTTGTGTATTTATTTGTTCTTCAGCAACGCACAGTGATCGGGTAAGAAGGATTTTTTAGGGAGAAGAACCTGTAATACGTTTGTAAGAACCTGTGCGCATTGTAGAACATAGTACAAATAACAAAAGGATGTGAGACAAAAGAGGAAAAGAGGAAAACCGGAAGCGAGCAGGGGTCCGCCGATAGCGGGCGGCAGCGAGGTTGTTTGCAAACAAACATCGGTGAAAGAAACAACAACATATATAAAACGTTGCCGAATTCAAAGCTTAGTGCGAATAATCTTGTGAAAAATACTTATATTCAGCTGAAATTCGCCTTTGTCCCAGGTGGACTATAGACCGGACAAAAAAAGGTGCATAAAATAAAACGCTTGTTGGATGGATGGATGTGGATGGATGGATGGATGGATGCTAATTGCGGTACCCTTTATAACGGGTGGTAGCTTGCGCCACCTGGCCTAATAAACAAAAGTATGATTCATTCCCTTTAGAAAGTGTCGTTGTTGACTAAAAGTTAATGCTTACAACAATAACTGACTGGAGCTACACATACTTAAATCCCAAGATGACAGATGTCGCTTTTTTATGTATGTGTATCTTAATATTACTACGTTTATTGTTCCCTGTTACTTCATTCTTTTTATTATTAAATTACTGATTCATGGTTATCAAGAAAGTTGCCACACAAACATTGTACGCAACCACCGTCGTAATTCCTCTACCGTTTCTGTTTTTTTTGTTTTTTTTTTAAATCTCCGTGTCTACGCGTGTCGGTGGAAAGGTTGAGGGGTTCGCTTCTTTAACGCAGATGTGCTTCGCCGCAGCACGCGCGTGCGCGAGGTGCGGCCCACTTTAAGGGGCTCCTGCGAGGAGGGACATGCGTTTCGAGTCTGGTTTGTTGCGGCGATAACGCCTCGCTGGGTTTAGGCGAGTTTTAATCCGGGGATTTGGGCGGTACCTTGCCGCGCGCCCGTATTTTCCGACACTTTAATTAACGCTCGCTTGCCCGCCTGAGCAACTTAAGGCGGCGGAAGAACCCGGGATGTGCGCCTCGCCAGACCGCACTCTGCTCACCTAACAATGTGCGAGTGACCTGATTAATGAGTTACTGTATATAGAAGGAAGACGCTAAACTCCAAGACGACGCGCTACATACTTCCCATTTAATGATGTTTGTTCTAGGCACGCGTTCACTCTAGTAAAACGGTACGGGGATCCGGCTCCACGTTCCAGACTGCATTTTTGTTTATTAATACGTGTGAGTCATTATGGGCTGTACTTTGCTCATTCTTATGACTCATTTTCATGACATTTAAGTGTAATAGCTTCCTTCCTTGTGCCTAATGTTTCTCATTTGATTATTTCTTCTATACATAATTTGTCCAAACAAAACGTTTTCGTGCATTCTCCGTAGCTTCGTAAGTTCAATCTTCATTCAGAAAACGTTTACGTCAAGTGACCTGTTTTTTCACGCGACAGAGTTGCCTTAAGTTGGAGGAAACATTCTTCACAATGCTTTGAGTAAATATTGTGCCTAGTACGCGTCTTCGTGGAAAGTGGTCCCTAAAATGGCAACAAATGACGTTACAAAAGCCGGGGTGTCGTGCTGTCGGATGTCGCGATCCTAGCGGTTGGTGGTAGAAGTTCCGGCGAGAAGTGGGAGCGAACGCGAGTGTCGCTGTCGTCGCGGCGTCCCAACTCCTGACTGTCGAAGCTTCCGTGGACTGTCAAGCTGGTAAGCGACCTGCGGCAGAACAGGCGTCTGCAACATTCACCAGCACTGCTGTGACACCACCAGGATCGCGGCCGGCGACAAGGTGACACGTTTATGACGTCACAGGCGGAAATCGGATAACAACGTTCGAGGACGCGGAAAATGCACCAATCGGAGACGCGTCTCCGGCATCGCAGTGTAAGAGATGCATCTAGAGAGCTTAATGTTCACGTGCGCGCTATGCTTCGGGGCGGAAGTGATGTACTTACACTTCCGCTAGGGGGCGCAAGCCGCCACCCAATTCAAACGGGCCAGCCACTTTGATCCATCCAGCCATAGTTTTTATCCTATCATTGCCGCCATATTGGAAGAACGGTTATTCGACTAATGAAAGCAAGCGAAGTTTGTCCGATGCTTGCCCCACCGTGTAAAAAAAGAACTGAACGGCTATATCTTCATCAGTCCAAGGACGAAAAAAAAAAAAGCTCACACATAGAAAGTGGTGCAAGCACTGCTGGGACGATTAGGCTAAAATATCTGAAACGTTATTTTTTTGTTTTATTACATAGCAAATGAACCTGACACAGGGGTAAGAATAACAAAACGTTTTGAAAGGTGAAAAAATGATGTTTTCGCTTATTTCAACATTCGAACAACTTATATCAAGGCATAAACTTCTCCCAGATTACCTGCAACCAAGAGGTTTTCTTTTGATTTTCTCTAATCCTTCTTTTTTGGCCCAGGAATTGATTAATAGAAACGACAAATCATCAAGTAGAAAGCGGAATCTATCAACGCGCTTGAAATGTATATTCCCCAACGTTCGTAGTAAGAAAAGTCTCGCTAACATCTAATCATAAAGATGTGACATAAATATAATAATAAAGATGTTTTTGAGAGGAAGAAGAGGAAGTACGTCTAGGACTGCATAAAGATATATGATCTCCGGTGGAAATACCGTATCGGCCACTGGCCGAGTAATTCCCGTCCCATCTGACAAAAGTACATACGAATATACAAGGTTCCTAGCCCGTTTTCCAACTGGCATCCTTATTCAAAACTCGGTATTTCTTCATGTCGACATCAGCGCTAGACCTTACATGGTTCCGGACTTTCGTGACGCCATCAAGAACGTAATGTTTCTTCAAGACATCGAAGCAACTGGGAAATTCCAAATGAGTCACGTTTGGATGGTGACCTGCACAAACGCACTTGCGAAAGTGAGACTGTGCAAACATGGAGAGCTTCTTGTGAAAGGCCGACGGTGTCTCGTTTTAGACCCTGACACTCGAGACATTAAGATGAAGATCTTAAGGCTGCCTGACCATCTCGAAGCTCGACGTGTTGCTGAAACCCTGCAGTCTTTCGAAACCGTGCGCGCAACATCAATCGAGAGAAGTGGCGATGCCCCGGCATGGAGCATATGAACACTTTAAAGAGGGAAGTGAAGATCACGCTTCACGGAGGCATCACTATTGAGAAGGTGCCATATCCTTTAAAAATTAATGAATGCCAGTGCCTTCTTGTCGTGTCCGGTCGCCCGCCTCTGTGCCTCAGGTGGAACAATATTGGACATGTACGCTGACAGTGCAAGACTCCTCGTTGTTCAAGATGTGGACGATACGTGCATACTCGGGATGCTTGCGTCACAATATATGCAAGCAAACTCCTTGCATCGAAAACGCAAGACTCTGACGGCCAGACTGAACTGCTCATGGATGTCCCAGAGATTGTCGATGCCTCAGGCCACACTCCACAGACGACAGTTTTCTCAAAATATGTGGAGTCAGAGCTTTCCAATGCAACACCCGTCACCGAAGCGAAAGATGTACCATAAAGAACTATTCAAACCAGTTTCACCTGAGGAAGACGACACGTCGTCAACATCATCAGAGTTATCAATCGTTGAGGAAGGCTCCCGAGGGGGACCCACCCGGCAAGAGGTGGACACCGAACCGGGCCCTTCTAAGCGCCCGCGTGAAGACTTCCACAGCCCTCCAAGGAGTGACGGCAGCGACCACACCAGAAGAAATGGAAGGTGGCGGACGGCTGGCAGGGCTTGGACAGTCAGCCGCCGTCTTCGTCGCCGATGGACTGCGACAAACTGGTTCCGTAAGCCACTGTGCGAGCGTACTGCCCCGTGCGACGACGATCTTCAAAGGTAAGCGCCGCGCGCTTGGTCTGGCCCTTCTAGCTCATGGTATCTATCGAAAGACCTATACGACTTGCGACCCTCAACGTGCGAGGGCTCGCGGACCGTCGAAGGCAAAGGCAACTGTACCGCCTAGTCGTAGACCACGACCTCGATATCGTTGCACTTCAAGAGACCAAGGTCGAGGGGGAGGACCAGACTGAGCGCATGGTACGGCCTTTTACGGCCCGCTACGATGTTCGCGTCAGCCGTGCCGTGGGGACGTCCGCGGGCTGTGTCCTTTTGGTTCGCCAGTGCCGAGGGGCAGTAGTCCAGGCCGTCCCGACTTGTGTGTCGGGGCGCCTTGTGATTTGCAATTTTTTCTTTTCGTCGATTGAATGGCGCGTCATTTGTTTGTACGCGCCTACCAGAGTTGGGGGAGGAGGGTCTTTTTTGAAGGCGTTCAGTACTATTGTAACTGTCCGCGCCTTGTTATCTTGCTTGGTGACTTTAACTGTGTGTGCTCGGCAAGCGACAAAACAAGCTCTACATCATATATAGACGCGAGCCCTGAGTGTTTAAAAGGTTTAATTAACGAGTTTGGATTGGAGGATGTTGGTGACTGTATTCGTAATGGGCAAGTTCTAAAATTTACCCACTTTCAAGGGCTCGGTCACGCCCGTCTAGATCGAGTGTATGTGCCTTTAGATTTAGTTTCCCTTTGTCAATATTATAATGCGAGTACAGTGTCCTTTAGCGACCATTGTCTGGTTAAGTTTTCCCTATGGAGTAGAAATGAATCTAAAAAGTGTTTCATTGGGAATTATGGAAATTAAACGCGAAACTGTTTGCAAGATGAAATTTTCATGCGACGAGTTCAGGCAGCTATAGAACGAATGACAGACGGGACAAATCAGTTGGGCATGGGTCAAACTGGGAGATATTTAAAGAGGATATAAAGATAATGGCCATAGAAAGAGCTAGCGTCATGAAAAACGAAGAAAGGAAAATTAGAAAGGCAATGCGCTCGAACTTGCAGACGCTAGTAAAAGAAGAATGCCAATCGCCGGGAGCTTTTAAAGACGATATTTTATTTTTGAAAGAAAAACTCCAGCTGTTGGATAGAGACCAATATCGCGGCGCACTTGTGCGAGCTAAAGCCGACAGGGTGATAGCGGGCGAGGCGCCTACAAAGCGCGCTCTTGGTATGGAAAAAAGTACGCCCGTCGTAATGAGATTGCAGAAATTGAACACAATGGGATCGTCACAATCCATGGCGCCTAAATCGAGCAGGATTTTTTGATAACTACAGCACATTATTTTCTTCCAATCCTGTCAATCTAGCACGGTTTCAAAGTGATTTTTTGGCGTTCATGCCGGCACTCGACGACGAAACAAAATCAGTTTTAGAAGGACCCATTACTGTTTGCAAGATGAAATTTTCATGCGACGAGTTCAGGCAGCTATAGAACGAATGACAGACGGGACAAATCAGTTGGGCATGGGCCAAACTGGGAGATATTTAAAGAGGATATAAAGATAATGGCCATAGAAAGAGCTAGCGTCATGAAAAACGAAGAAAGGAAAATTAGAAAGGCAATGCGCTCGAACTTGCAGACGCTAGTAAAAGAAGAATGCCGATCGCCGGGAGCTTTTAAGGACGATATTTTATTTTTGAAAGAAAAACTCCAGCTGTTAGATAGAGACCAATATCGCGGCGCACTTGTGCGAGCTAAAGCCGACAGGGTGATAGCGGGCGAGGCGCCTACAAAGCGCGCTCTTGGTATGGAAAAAAAGTACGCCCGTCGTAATGAGATTGCAGAAATTGAACACAATGGGATCGTCACAAGCCATGGCGCCTAAATCGAGCAGGATTTTTTGATAACTACAGCACATTATTTTCTTCCAATCCTGTCAATCTAGCACGGTTTCAAAGTGATTTTTTGGCGTTCATGCCGGCACTCGACGACGAAACAAAATCAGTTTTAGAAGGACCCATTATCGTACGAGGAAGTTGGAAGACGGCAATTGAAGCTTCGAACCCCGGCAAGTTCCCTAGACCGGACGGGCTAAGTGCGGCGTTGTACAAAGTGCTCAAGCATACGCTGGCTCCTGTTTTAGTGGATGTTTTTAACGAGGCTTTTGACTCAGAAACACTCTTCGCGCCTTCTTTCCTAACGGCTCGTACCATCTTATTTTCTAAGACAGAAGATGTCACTAAACTTAGGCATCAGTCTGACCAACGATGACTACAAGATCCTGATGACAATTTCAGCAAGAAGATTGCAAAGTGTAATAACCGAACTAGTTGGTCCTCACCAAACATGTGGGATAAAGGGTAGGACAATTTTTACAAATGCGCACGCAGCGAAGTGTGTCCTCGAGTGTTGCGATGCCATTCATTCTCGCGTTGCCATGCTTCAGGTGGATCTTGAGAAAGATTTTGATGGAGTACCACATGACGTCCTTTTAGCTGTTCTTGATCAATGTGAACGTAGGATCTGTTATACGGGAAGGAGTTCGCATGGCGTACAGTGGCTGTACGACTAGCCTATTAGTAAATAAGTCAGTCTGGAAAACGTATTTATGTGCAGCGTTCCGTGCGCCAAGGGTGTTCGTTTTATTTCCCCTTCTTTTTTGTATATATATATATAATCATTTTGTTTAAGTATTATCAGAAATAGTAGAAATAAGTGGATTTAAGCTACATTCATCCGAAGTGCACGTTTTGGCTTTGCCTTGTTTTGTTCAAACCAAGAAAGCATTGTCAAAGCGGTTATTATAATCAAGTGGTTCTGTAATGTCAGTGGGAACGCAGTTAATTGGGACAAGTGCCTCGGTTTTTGGTACGGGGAGTGGTTTTCAACGCCGAGCGTGTTCGCGAATGTAAAATGGGTACGCACTCCAGTGAAGTATTTAGGTGTGCCCCTGGAGTACTACCGTGATAGTGAGCCTTGCTGGAGCAGACAGGTATCGGAGCTCCGTGACAAAGCGGAAAAGTGGAGGGGGAGTGGGTTTTCGATTTCTGCGCGTGCCACAGTTTGCAATTTGTTTCTTGTCAGCAAGCTGTGGGACGTGTTGCAAATGTTACATTGTTCTCGAGTGAATGTACAGAAAGTGTATAGCGTTTTCCGCAGTATTTGTTTGGGGTTCCTCTTGAGAGAAAATGAGCAGAATTAATCTTTTATCGTCGTGTCCGCCAGGGTGGACTAGGCTTGCCGCACCTGTTTCTGCGTCAGGTAGTAAATCGTTTTATGTTTTTCGTGATACAGGTAATCTGTTTTTGCGAACTGTCTGCCAAGTAAGGCAAGGTCGGGCTCTGCCAGAGTTTATAGTTTCTTCGTCAAGTGAGCCAGGGGGCATTCATGGGTATTTCAAAAAGTTAGTGGCGTCAAGCCGAGTTTTAGCAGCCCGTTTTTATCTGGGATATTTGAGTGAAGTGACACGCAAAAGATTGTATAAAGATGTTTGTGATGTTGTTTTCTTTGCCCCTATATACAGAATTTTGTTCTCCTCAGGCACAGGTTGTCCTCAGGCCTAGTTGGTAGTGTGCCTGACTGGCAACCGAAGGGTCGTGGTTTCGAATCTCGCCTCAGCCTAAAATTGCTGAATTATTTTTTCTTTAAGGCAAATTAATTACTTTATAAGGTGGAATCATTTGATACTGGTGGCGACCTTTAATTCGCATTACACGTCATGTTTTAATCACTTTCATTCCACACGTGAGCGTTGGGGGTTGTTTGAAATTCCCGCGGGAAGTCATGCAGCTACGACGTCATGACCCTATCGACCAATCAGGAATTTCCCGTCCCACCGACGCCGACGCCGACGGCGGAGTTTCCGCGACACGAGCTCCTTAACGCTAGTGCGTTAATAAGGAGTGTTCAATAGGCGCCATATTTGTGGGTGCTGTCCAGAGCGCATGCTCAGGACGAGCCCACATTAATAGGCTGCTGAGACCGTCAATCTTGAGGGTGCGGAATGCACGTTACAAAAGAACTGTGGACGCTCGCCATCAGCACGCGCTCTGCAGTCGCGCACACAGCTATGGCCACCAGTGAATACTTCCTATAGGAAAACCAGGAAAACCGTCCTCGAAAGTATAAGGAGCTCCCTCAAACACCTTTGCAAGTGGAATCCCGGTTTAACATCGAACCGCGCGCCGATGTGAGGCAGACCTACTCTCCAGTCAGGACGTTCTCTGCTTGTCGTGAAATGTTGCCAAGCGTCTCTTGCTGAAATATAAACCACTGAGCGCAAAAAGCAATTAAAAAAATATTTATAAAACGCACAGGTGTTGTCTTCGATCGCGAAAGAGCACAAACAATTAAATAAAATACCTAAACCAGTAACAAGTCGAAATATTACAAAAATATATAAAGTCTCAAAGCGCTCATCAGAAAGCCCCAGAAGCCACACGGCCATTGCATCAACAATGGCTGCAGTCGCGGCAGCTCTGGCTTTCACAACGGGCTGGAAGAGAGGCTGCGATCGTTATAAACTCACTTCCAACCCTTAAAGACGCTCCGTCCTACAATATTTGATGCTGCGATTATGTGCGGATACCGCCACCTGCGTTCCGAAACAGTAAGCGTAACGCTAACGCTGACTGGTCGGCGAGCCGGCGAGTACCAGCAGTGCCGTGGCTCATCAGGTCGCGCGATCTCAATGCCGTCGCCCCTGGCGCACCCCAGTGACGAAAACGCTGGCGCGATCACTGTTATCGCGCACCCCAATGACGTGCTTCTGCGCACCCCAGCATGGCGGAAACGTTACGCGCCGCACGTGCTCAAAATGGCAGCGCGCGGGAGCCTTTCTTGCAAACGTGTATAGACTGGGTGGCAGTACGACCTTTGCAAAAATAGCCGTCTGGCCGCCGCCATTTTGCGACTCGGGCGACCCCTATCAGCCAGAAATTTCTCACCCGCCTGAGCTGTGGAGAACCCGGTCAGCGCGACTCCCAACCTGCATTGTGCATTCTGAGTTCGCCGGCTTTTCTTGAAAGTTTTTACTTTATTTGCCTGTTCAGGATGCTCACCCCTTCGGTGTTATCTTCCGCTGTGAGAACCAGGGAATACCAGGGCTCGTAGCCTGCTCGGCCTTCGCAGGAAACAAACGAAGAGAGCGAACGTCAAGCAGCCCGGGACGCGGGCCGTTTGACGTCCGTCGAGGATTATTTCCGACGAGATAATCTCCGAAAATGTTTCCTCGCTATGTTCCAGGTCTTCGCTAGAAATAGCTGATAGGGTCCGAGGTATGGGGACGGAATAGACACGTTCGTTCATTTGCTTTGGTGTCGTGCAAAAAAGAAGCTCTCTTCAAAACGTACCCAAAGACAAGCCGGATTCTGTCCCTTCATCGTGAAATGACTCGTCAACACTGCATATGGGATATGCTGTGTTATTGAGATCTTTCTCAAATAAATCCTGTTCGGATAACGCGGCACCGTGGGGTACTTACAATATGTTGTTCGATTGATGAGACTCGTTGAACTTCGTGTTGTGGGCGGGGAATATCGATCCATGCAGTTCGGATATCCTGTGAGGTCAAATATCTTCGAGAGTTAAGACCTCTTTAGATTGACACAGCTGGGTATATGGCGTAGTAAACAATCAACATAAAATGAAACAAACATTCCAATAGCATTTGTTCTGCCGCGAAAAGACTCAAGAAAAATAGATTTCATTTGATGGTTTTTTGTTTCTATAAATAGCACGATGCTTTCTTAAAAGTTCGAGAAATTCTATTCGCCATAGAACACAAAAAAAAACCAATAAAACGCGGAAATTTAGCCGCCATACAGCGTCCGAAATGGCGCCTACCGCAGACTGCCACGGCCCCCTGACGGGAAAACCCACAGCCATGCGCAGTCGGGCAACACTGACGTACACTATCTCAAATCCAGGGACGCGCGCGCTGTAAGTCGCTTCATCCGAGACCGCCGCTGGAAAGCTCTAAAACTTGCATTCCGAAATGAGATATACACAAATGTTAGGAGGAAACGTTCCCGCCGAAATCTGTTCTCAGAAGCCGGCATTCGCGTCTTGCTCGCGCGGTTCAATGGTTAAGACGCAGTTTGGAATAATCCCCAAGAAAACTTAAATTCTGAAAAGAAAAAAAAACTGAAATGGGCGTAGGATTTAGCTTTGTTTACACATATATTTACAATAAAACAAAAAGTAAAATAAATAGATATTTATTTTTGCATTGCTCGCAACTTGAGAACTTTCAGTCCCATAATACGGCAGCACAAATTGTTTTTTTTTTATTTTTCACAGTCGGGGTGTTTCCATTCGGTGATTACTCGTTTTACGCCCTGCAGAATGATGTCCCAAAGTCAGAGCTTCGTTATTCCTCTTTCCTTTATGTTTCATTTATTTATACGTTTTAGAAATATATAATCTTTAGTCCGTATGCGAAGAACTATAGCGCTACAAAACAAGCCACGCCGAAAAAGATTTGTTTTTCTCTCAAGGATTAAAACGTTTTGACAGACCTTTCTACATTTTTTGGAATGATTTTAGAAATTAATGCTTCCGTTTCAATGCCGATTCCCCGGTTGTTCTTTTTCATAAATAACATTTTACTTTCAGGACTCTTCTAACTTCGGTGTGATTGTGTGTACGTCTTAAATTTCGGAAGACTCGAAATTTCGAGTTCCCCGTCTCCAGACTTATCCTTTAAATCCCGGGATTCCGCTTCTTAGAAAAGGGGATTTATATGTTTTAGCTTCTGTGTGCACACGAAGTTATGCGTCACAACTTTTTACATGCAGATGATTCGGGATTCGAATCTACGTCTGTATATGTAGGACCTTCATCTAAAAAACAACAAAACAACAACAAAACATCATCATCATCATCAAAGTGAGTTGTATTTATACATCAAAATTTCGGTGATAACTTCTTTTTTCTGGAAAGACGTTTAGTGCCGGGATTCTTAATATAGGTGTAGACTAAATTTCATTATGTAGCCGCCGTTCTTATAAAGAGTTTCATTTTTCCTTTTTTTATAATATCGAATTCATCGCTCGAAAAACAAGATCAATCCAAACACACGCAAAGCTGGTCTGATTATTTTTAATGCGAAAGCATTAACTGTCCCATGGAGCGAACCAACGTCATCAGCTTTAAAACCACGCCAAACGCTGGCCAAACGGCACCTAAAATCCACTTTCCCAATGGAGCGAAGTGAAGCCGATTTCTGATGGATTATGCTCCCATTGGCTGGCGCGCGTCATCAAGGAACGAGGTTACCATTGGCTCTCGTGCAGTGTAGTTCAAAAAAAAATCCACAAGAGAAGCCCTCTCCATGGCCGCCGGTAAGAGCGGTGCGACGGTGCGGGCCTGGCGGCAGAGAAGGCTCGGGTCAAGCTCCGGGGAGGGCGCATGGCTGAGCTCAGCGCGGCGCGGCCACTTCACGACAGCGCTCGCTTGGCCGTCGGCCGTAAAATTTTTTACGTAAGTGCTACTACTTTTTACGGCAGAGCTGTTAAAGGCTAGTTTCCCCAGTTTTGTGTCCGGTACCAAACAAATGTCGACACAAAACTCTGGAGAGCTACGGCCATCTATGAGCGACGGCGGCAACCAGACAACCAGTCTGGTTTCTGCCGTCGCTCATAGATGGCGGCAACGCTTTCCAGCTATCATAGAAGAATGGATAGTTGGGCGAGTTGGTGGGAATTCATCGTAGGAAACAGCGCGCAGAAACAGACGACGACGAAGAAGAAACACACGGGACGAGCGTACAGCTTCGCTGGTCTTCCTTTTTCACCAGAGTGGAAAGGCTGAAAGTTCTTTTTTTTATATCTCGACTGCTGAAGAGGCGATTTTTGTATGGACAGGTTTCAGATTAATAGATGTTTTAATATTCTCGCTTAAAGCGGCTGCAGAACAAACCTCCATGATTTTTTTATGGTTTATTTTGTAACGCAGCAGTTAGGTTTGGCGACAGGTACAAAAGTTTTCTGAAGTATTGACAGTATTTAAGCAGCCTGAAGTTGCGTATTATGACATCAATCTACTTGCACGCGCTAAAGCAGAACAATATTTGACCACTTGCGCTTTGAAAAAAAGAATAAACACGATCGAGTAGTTAAATGTCCGAGACGTCTTGAACCTACAAAATACACGTGCCCTAAGGAACAAAAAAGAAAACTGGTATAAGACCACAACTTACGTTGATAATTTTCCAAATGTCGCCGAACATGCACCTCTTTGCATAACTGACACGGTTTGTGCTGCGTGACGTGGTTCGGTACGTAATATAATTCTTCATTACATAATATCTGGCCACTACGTTTGTGTCGTTTTCAAAATAAGTTAGTAAAACTGATGCACGCTTCTGTTCTTTTTATTCTAAGTCACTTCAGTGAGTTACGTAAAACTTTAACCAAAGAAAATGAGTGATTGTCGAGTATGCAAAGACCAGCTCTAGATCGGCTTCACCGCCGATCACATCTCGTGCAGTTTATCATGATGTGCTCAACGTCTTCCATGGTATGCCCGCACGTGAACTTGGTGTTTTTACCCGTTAAATACGCAAAAATAAATACGCCAAAGAGTACGCAAATTTACGTCGCAAGCATTGGATTATTGTCTCAATAGTTCTAGTCAAGTGACAATACTATGCATCGGAGGTCCTCCTCAGGGGTACTTTGTTCCAGCATTACCTGGCAAAGAGCGAACGCTACGCTCGTCCCAGTGAGAGCGACGGAGCGAGGTACGTGACAGGTTTCTGCGGGAGGAGCGCAGTCTGACGATATGCTGTCACGTGCCCTGTTCCGGCACTCTGATTGGCTGGATGTGGTCCATAGCTAATATGTGTTTGTCAAGTCATACTGAAATCATAAAAAAAAAAAGTTGGGACGCCGCTGAGCCACGTGTAAAAGGACATTTTCACGTGGACAACAAGTACAATTTCTTGGCGTCAATTTTTCTTTTTTTTTTGTAAGTAGCTGCGAAGTGTTTGTTGTCACTTGTAAGCGCAGCAGTTGCAAGTTGCTCAGCATGGACATATCCTCTATTTCTGCTGCGTTATGAAACCCATTGCATTTTTACAGTGTTCTCCATTGTTATTACATCATCAAGTTCTTACATTAGTGTGTGCGTATTTTTACGCTATGTAGTATAAAAATAAGCACGGATTAATCCAAGTAGTTCATGGTGCAATGTAATGAAATGTGGATGTAATACAAAGTAATGTAATGTAGGGTAGTGTACACTACTCTACAATACAATAAATTACACTACGTTCGACTGCGTTATATTAATTTACATCACACTACATTCAATTCCACTACATTACTTTACATTTGTGTACAATTCTCTGTACATTTGTGCAGGTTGTATATTTGTACCTTTACCACTTTTGCTTCAATAGCGTCCCCTGGGCGCTGCAGCTTAACGTAAATAAGTGAATAAATATAATTGAACAACTATTGCTAATACGCCATAACACAGTGTGTCACGTATACGCTGATTTCACAAAATGAACAATGAATGAAAAGTTGCGCAAACGAAACACAAGCATGATATTAAGGGAATACTTGTAAGTAACGCGTTACAAGTAATGGATTACTTGTAATCGATTACATTCTACTGTATTTTTGTAACGCTTCAATTACTTCAGTTAAAGGGTAACGATCCCTGTAATTGAATAACTTTTTTGTTGTAATCGATTACAAAATTACCCAATACAAACTTTCTCGGATCTTTTTTTGGGGGGTTGGGGGGGGGGGGGGGTTAGATGGGCTGGAGTCACTCAGCTCTGGGCAACGGTCAATCTTTTGTTTCTTTTTCGAAATCTTTAAACACGGGACTTCGAGGATTAGTAGGCTACTTTACTATAATTGTACATTTTTTTGGGGTACACCGGAGACTATGTCCGGGTATGAAAAATGACCCTATGCAGCCTCTTGTGAGTACTGTATTTAAACACCGCTCTTTTTGTTTTTTTATTTTTTTCACGAGAGGGTTAGGGTGCTGAAGTCACTCACTCAGGTCTAAGCATAAACGGTCAAGGCTTTCTTTCTTTGTTTTTTTTTTCAGAACAACTGAGAGCGAGACCTTAAGATTATGCAACAGTAACAAAAAAAAAAGTTGAACGAAAAGTAACGTGGGAAGTAATCGATTACTTTAGAGTAATTTTTCGATTCCTTTTTGAGGCTGTAATTGTAATTGTAATCGGTAACTTTTTCAGTAACGTGTACAAGTCTGAGGGAATCTAATCAGGAGTTTAGAAGAAAAATCTGAAAGGAGGGAGTACGGTAAAATGTAGTTATGCACCAAAGGCTCTAAGAAATATTGGAAGGAAGCTAAAAATGCGTGACGATGAAACAATACAGTGATAGGGGAAAACACAGAGAAAAAAAAGCAGTAAGTGAACCCAGTGAGTGTATATAGGGAGGACTTCGGCTCACGTACACTTGGGGATCCGTGTTGTCACTGGATCTCCTTTCTTCATGGCTATCGTTCCCCTAGCTTTCTCGTTCACCGCTTTTGATCTCTCGTGGGTCTTTCTCTGTGTGTGTGTGTCTACGTTCTCTATTCGGGAAATCGGGAAAAGAGGAAGGACGATGATGCCTCTCGCCGTGCAATATCAAAAAAATAAAGGTAAGGGGACGAGGGAACAAGCTCCCGGAGAATCCTAGGGGCTATCCCGCACCCAAGTCATTTGGCGCCAAGACTATGATCCGGTCCTGGCTCTGGATGTAGACCGAGCCAAATCCAAAGCCAGGACTGGACCCAGTTGGGGCTTCCCGAACCATAGCTTTCCCGCGCTCCCTAGACTTCCCCCAAGACACACGTCGTCGTTATTTGTGCGTGCGGGCGCGCCCGTGTGTATGTATGTGTGTGCTTGCTGTTTGGACTGCTCATTCCTTCGGGTATTGAGACGGTGCGTCCCCCTTCGACCCAACGGTCGGAAGGGAGCAGACGGGATAAGCCTCCGGGTCTGGACGTACGAGGGAGGGAAGGTTCGGTGCGGATGATTCTGGTGTCTGTTGTAAATGGAGTTTCGACGGGGTGGAGTGACTCTCCCCGTCTTGAAATTACTTGGAGTGGTTTGCAAGTCTGGATGCGGTGGCTTGCACCCGACTTGCGTCGGCTTTGAAGCGGATTCTGGACAAATACACCCAGCTACGATTTATGATGGCTGGGCGGGATGACTCGTCTGTGACCTGAAACGACGAAGGGTGATTAAGAGTTGGGTTATGGAGGATTGGCGTGCTTTTGTTTTGACTTTGGTCAGCTTGGAACGGCTTTCTTACGGCCTCTTATAGGAAAGTGTTGCGCCGTCGGTCGATCGGCGGATGGTCAACGGCCCTTTGATACCCAAGACTGAGAGACTGTGAGTGTGGGGCCGGAATTACATGGCTCTTACGTCATGCAAAAGACATGCCGTTCGTTTGCTGCAGATACGGTGACAGAATCGTGTGCAGACATCTCTCAAGCATCATCGAAGCATGTTTGGCTTCATGCATGATTATTCTTCGACCACGTCGGCAGACAGTTTTTGTACGCTGTATCAGTGGTGTGACCGTACGCTTCGGGTTAAACTTAATACAGGGTGACAGAAAACATTTGTAGACACCAAATTTTATTTTATTTCTCCTCGATGGATCCACGCATGCACACGTTATGTTCCTCAACCGTTTTGCCTCACCCATTCTTGTATGACGTCTAATAGAAAAGAGACAAGCGGAGCTACCGAACCACCCGATTTTTTATTTTGTTTTTCTCGTTGAGCATGGTTATTGTGCCAGCCCCCTTCTTGTGTAACCTTCTGAAAACGGGACCTTCAGGAATGGACACAAAGCCTCAAAATACCATGTTTAAAGATGAAAACTGCCAGGGTACGGATCAACAAAGGGAAAAAACAACGCGCTTTGTTTGTCTCCTTTCTTGTTTCTTTCTCTGGCTCTTTTTTTTTTATGCAATGTACTAACGGGTACATTCATATTCATTTCACTCTTGTTTTTTCCTTCCCCCCCCCTCTCCCATCCGAAGCTCGTATATTAATCTTGGATCTGTGTGTAAGTTGGACTCTGCTAGCGTCATTGAATAGTGATACGTAGTGCAGCGTGAGCAAAATTCTCTTTCCCGGTCGAGGCATTTGAGGAAAATAAGAAAGTAAGGAGGGAATGATAGCATAGGGAGACAGTAAGACAAAGTGCGAGGGAAAAAGCAAGCCGGAAAAAAGGAGGAGGAGGAGGGACAAGAAAGAGAGAGAGAGAGGAAGGCGGATGAAGAAGGCCCCAATTCTATGGCAAGCTGGAAGCTGGCTCGCCTGCGGGGACTTTAATTTCGGTGGGGGGCCTGACATTGTTCGCGAGCCTCACGAATTTCGGGACTCGGAGTGTGTTCTTCCCCGCTGCTGGGCTGAGGGGCGCTGTTACCGCCGAAGCACTTGATCTATGTCCCTAATTTGCAGACTTGGCAGTTCGCACTCTTTCACCCCTTCGCTCCCTCGTTCCCTCTCTCTCTCTCCCATCTTCTCTCTCTCTCTCTCTCTCTATCTCAATTTTTTCTGCCTGTTTCACTCTTTCTGTACTCCATGTCCTATTTTACTGTGAACGTCTGATAAATTTTTGTTGTCGCACGATGTTTTGTAATTATTCTTTGTTTGTTGCTAGAGCATATCTTTCTATAAAGTAGGTTTGTTTTTGTTTTGTTTTTGCGGAACAATGAAGGAATTAGGCTGCATAGCTTTGACTTGGTCCGTAGCTACGGGGCTGGGAACTCGTCTACGACTAGTGTGTGTGGCGTCCTGTTCCGTCCCATGAGCAAAACGTGGCCCGAAGTGGCGAAAAAATGACGTCACAAAAGCCGGGTTGTCAAGCTGTCGGACGTCACGATCCTGGCGGTTGGTCGTAGAAAATGCTGGCGAAAAGCACGAGCGAACGCGGGTGTCGCTGTCGTCGCGGCGTCCCAACTCCCGACTGCCGAAGCTTCCGTGGTCTGGCAAGCTGTAGACTAGAGCTAGCTGTAGCAGAACAGACGACTGCCGCATACACCAGCGCTGCTGTGATGCCGCCAGGGTCGCGACCGGCGGCAGCGTGACACTTCTACGATGTCATCAGACGGAAATCGAGGGACCACTTTTTTGTGCGCGTTCCAGGCTCCATACCGTTGCTGCGTTTTGGGTAATTGTATCCGTGGTGTTAATTGCACAATAAACTTTTTCTTCCTTCTAATCTTTGTTGTAGACAACCAAAGAGCAGATATGCTTGCTTGCTGTGTCGCCTAAAAACAAAATAGACTATTTCGAAAAAGAAAAAAAAGCTTAGATATTTGAATTGTGGGAGGCGTGAATTTCAGGTTTGGAAAGAGCTACGAGACTAAAAATACCCGGCATTTTGAGGTACAGCTAGTAACAAAAGAGCTTAGTCCATCTTTGTCTGGATTCACCTTCTTCGGTTATATTCGACGAGCAATCCGATTTTCACATTCGTGCGCGAATTTACTGGAGACTTGGACACTAGTGACGGGCCGAACTTTTGCGGAATCGAAAATTCGGCGCCGAATCTTGGGATTCGGCAAAGCCGAACTTTTTCCTAACGTTTCTAAAGATTCGGCAAAGAATCGGCAAGAATAAATTGTTACCAGACTGAACGTTGACATCTAATTTTTTCTCTCGAATTTTTCTTTATGTGCAATATGTAATGCCTATTGACACAGTTATTCCTACAAGATAATTGTGTCTGTGTCGTTTTTGTGTGTTTACTGGCAATTTTACAGTGAATTCTTGCATAAGTTGCGCGACAAATGAGGTTGGGTTGTAAGAGACGCAGTCACGAATCACGCTACGAGAGTTTCGGTTTTGAGGCCCGTCACCAAAGATTTTCCTACTGATCACTTCTTTCTTTGTGGCGATTTTAACTATCCCGAAATAAACTGGTCAACACTTAATGCCGCTCCCGTGCAAACTCTCGACAGTGTACGGAGTTCCTTTCTATAACTGGTGTGTATGGTCTCTAAATATTATCACCTCGGCAACCCGTTGTGACGTGATATTAGATCTGTTTTTCACTAATAAACCCGAATGTGTGACGTCCGTCACTATCATGGAGCATATAAGTGATCATGCTTTGATTCAAATCGAAACATCATTAGGAGTAACGCGCTCTGAAAATACGCCGAAAAAGATATTCCCATTTTCACGAACCAACATTGAAGGACTGACAGTAGCCATAACGAACTTTGAAAGGTATTACATCTCATCAAATTGTGACCGATCCGCAAGTGAAAACTGGGTACTTATTAAAAATACTTTCATAGAACTACTCGAAAAATTTGTTCCCAAAACTTCAGTTCGATGTGATCGTGCATCTCCCTGGTTTAATAACCATTTAAAACGTATTTTAAATAAAAAAAAAGTATTCGCAAATGCAAAGAAAACAAATAATTTTGATGTTTGGTCATCATACCACTAGCTCCTTCACAAAATTGTGTAAAAGCGAAGTAAAGAAAAAAAAAAAGCTTTTTCTTCGGTGACTTTGCCGCAGATCTTATCTACAGACCCCAAGCGATTCTGGAAGATAATAAATCCAAAAAAATCTAGAAATAGCCCAGTGTTCATAAATGAACAAGGTGAAACACTCCGTGATGGCCAGGTTGCCGATTCGTTGAATTCATTCTTCTCCAGCATTTTTACGCACGAAATGTTTCAACTCCCCCATACTGCCCACCTTATCATGAAGCGTTAATGCCTCCAATTATTTTCACTCCTGAAGGAATTCTTAAAACTATCTCAAACTTGTCCTCCAATAGCGCTCCTGGAAGCGATAGGATATCGGCCAAATTTCTTAAACTAATTGATCATCCAGCATCCAACATTCTCAGCATACTCTTTCAACAAAGTCTGAATTCTGGTGAGGTACCATACGATTGGCGTTTTTCCGAAGTTAGAATCATCTTCAAATCGGCCAGCAAATCAAATCCATCTAAGTATACCGACCCATCTCGTTGACTAGTGCACCCTGCAAGCTCATGGAACATGTACTTTGCACTCACATCATTTCATACCTGGACCATCGCGACTTTTTTACCCCAACCAGCATGGTTTTAGGAACCATCATTCATGTATCAGCCAACTATTTGAATTTACGACGGATCCTCACTTTATTAATCATTCCTCAGTAGAAACCGACGTTATTTTCATTGATTTCGCGAAAACTTTTGATACCGTTCCGCACCAACGACTACTTCTTAAACATTCTCTCCTTCACATCCATCCTTCAGTCGTTCGTTGGATAGCTTCGTTTCTAACAGAAGGAGAGGAGTCAGTTTCAGTCAACAGGTCTTCATCAGCATCAGCTCCCAGTAACTTCCGGTGTTCCCCAAGGCAGCGTCCTCGGCCCCTTTTTTTCCTCATCTATATTAATGATTTTCCTTCCTACTCGTCTATTCGGCTATTTGCCGATGACTGTGTTGTATACAAAAAACTTTCTGACCCAGCAGATCATTACATTCTTCAAAACGATCTCGTTATCATAAGCTCCTGGTGCACCCATTAGCAGATGAATATTAACCCCGGAAAATGCAAACAAATGACCGTTACCAACTCGATCAAATCATCTCGCGAATATTCATTACTGTCACAAGAATTAGAAAGTGTCTCATTATACAAATACTTGGGTGTCCATATTTCTGAAACATTATCGTGGAATGAACAGATCGACATCCTAATCGCCAGCTCAACGAGATCATTAGCTTTTTTGAGGCGGAACCTCTATCTGGTCCCTGCTGCGACAAAATTACTCGCCTATAAAACAGTAATTCGATCCAAACTTGAATACGCAAGCGTTGTGTGGAATCCACATCAAAATTATCTCATATCAAACCTAGAATCAATTCAAAACAAAGCCACCCGGTTCATCCTAAACGATTATTCTCCAGAAAGTAGTGTCTGCGCCTTAAAATCAACACTTGGTCTCGCTTTCATTAGCCACACGACGCAAAATTAACCGCATGTGTTTCTTCCATCAAGTTTATCATAGTAATTCACAGTTCAGAAATATTTATTGTGAAAAAGCACATTATATTTCTTCTCGAAACGACAACACGTGTAAACTCCTTCAATACCGTTCCCATAATAACCCATTCATGTTTTCTACCTTAATATTGTGTATTACAGAATGGAATAACTTGCGAGATCATGTTGTAACCAACTTAGATATTATAGCGTTTCAAGAAATGTGCGTGTTTTTTTTCACTGAGTAGGGAATGCCTGATTATATATATATATATATATATATATATATATATATATATATATATATATATATATATATATATCATGTTTTCTTTGTGGTTAGATGAGATGTGGTTGTGTTAGTGTTCATACGTTTTTTTATATATTTTATTACCATTTATTGCCACCCCCTCATGTAATGCATTCTCAAAAGACGCAAATAAGGTAAATAAATGAAATAAAATGAAATCAGCTCAAGCCTGCAAAGCGTGTACATTGTTAAAATAAAGGCAATAACACTGCGTTCTTACTTTCTGAGATTCACCGTTTCGTACGCAAAAGCTAATGCAACGGTTGCTAAGCCTTCACCAGAAGAGAGAACCGTATTATTGTAAATGTGCATGTTTTTCGATTTGAGTCACTTGACGTCATCTTTGCATGACAGTGCGCATCCCATATTCACAACGTCTCGTTTTTTAACTTTTAAAGTGCCGGTTTCTGGTGTTAGGACGCACACGGACGTTTAAGGAGATGGGAAGAGTTAGAAGTCTGGGATGTACAACGTCGAGTACGATAGTTCTGTTTAGTTTTATGCAGACACATAAAAACCGCGAAATAATGCGAATTAAAAAGCAATATTATTTTGTTTTGGCACAGACTACTTATGAGCCGAAAACAGGATTTTTATGATTGCGAGGAGTGTTTTAAAGTAATTGTCAGTCAATGTTTCAACTACCTCGTTGCATCACTGGAAAGGTCTAATGAAAATCACGTTATTCAGAATGGACCACATCCTTTGTCACTTGCGCGGTGGACCACGTAAATTACTGGTCAATCTTCTGTTCTTGGGGCAGAAAATATTGAAGAGAACCACACTCGCAAAAGCTCACAAACGCACAGTCACCATGTTGCCTACTCCAAGCCTCGCCGTAACCGCTGGTTGTACTACATTGTACGACGGTAACCGCACGGCCGCACGGCATCCATTTGGAATCTATGGCCCCGTCGCGTTCTCGCGCCGTGCGCAGACATTTGCCGAATTTTTTCGCCGAATCTTTGCCGAACTTTGCCGAATCTGAAGTGAGGCAGATTCGGTCCATCGCTATTCGACACTTAACTGCGAATTCGAGAAAATTCTCAGGGTAGAGTATTCGCGACTCCAGCAAAACGAACGGCACCTGACGGGAAAACACTGAACTGGTCGATACAGGTCCTTTCGCTATTACTGCTTGTCTCTTGTGGCTCCCGCGATTACATGTTGTCGGTGGTTTGCGCGATAGAACAGTTGTCAAACTGTTCTATCTAAACACAACCCTACGTAACCGCTTGATCCAGTCATTCCGCGTTCATCAATGTTCATCGGCACCGTGGAACGGCAGTCGGCAGTCCTTTCATCGCTTCCTCGAAGAAAGTCGAGCCTCTGGAAGCTCGCATATTGCCAACACTTCACCTCGAGTTTGAAACGTGGAGGATAAGAAGGTGGACAAACCATTTTGAGTCAATGCTTGCTTGCTGATGCAACAGCGTTGTGCGTTGATCTGGCACTTGGCACGACACGATTTGTTTTAGACCGCCATGTTTGCCCGATAGTGGTGTACCTTATAGGTCGCTGGAGTCGCGAATAGATTCAATCAAAAAAATATATTAAAAAAAAGTAATTTTTATCACTCTTACTTTTATTCTTGTGTTTTGGTATATATACTAACTCTTCTTCTGTTTTTCTCTGCTTCGCGTAATTCGCCATTTTTTTATTACTTGTTTCTTTTTTTCTGTATCAGGATCGGCGGATGAGTGGGAGTGCGTTGACGCGGCTGTAGCTGGCATTGCATTTTCGGGAATATGCTATAAAGAAGTGGTGGGTTAGCCAGAAAGAAACAAATATATTTTTGTGGTCCTACCGCCTCACTTTTTTCCCTTAGAGTGTAAGGGAAAAAAGTGTATATTCTTAGACCCCTTGTCACATATAATGCACCCCAATACTTTACTTGGACGTACAGCGCGCTCACGTTGAACCGACGGTACCAACTTTCACGAACGGCCTGATAGCCGAGTTGTACAGCTTGATTAAAATAACTAATTTACGTATCACTAAGTGCAAAAAAACAAACAATATATATATATATAGATATCTATCTTGGCCCTGCATGCAGAACCTCATATATATATATATATATATATATATATATATATATATCCAGGGTTCGAGCGGGCTAAGGAGATTCCGAATATAATTTATTTATATACGGATGGTGGCGAGCTAATGGTTGGGTTTTGCAGATATGATTATATTATCGCTGAAACGCCGTTGTCCGTTGCTTTTTCACGAAGATAAATTCTTCGCAGTTATATATCTATGCATAGAAATCACCCAACGGTAAAATTATTTTGTTCAATTCGAATTTAACCGAATTGACTGCCCCCCCCTCCCCGCGTTTCTCAAAAAAAGAAAAAGAAAAAGGCAACAGGTCATTGTATTTTCGGGTCAAGACAAAAGTCACCGTTTGGGATTCCAGTTTGGGCCATGGTATGTGTGCTTTAGAGGAACGAGAGGTTCTGCTTTTGTAACAGCGAAAGCTATGAACCATAGAGATTACATAAAGTGGGGAATAAGGGCAGTTGAAACTTCTCTGTTACATCCTTTACCGCTCAACCTCGCGCGGCCGCGGGATAGGTTGATGGAATAGGATGGGAGGAATACGAGCTTCTCAGCTTCTACCTCCAGGAGTTTATTGATATTAAAATATCGATGTTTATTGAAGCAACACTTATGTGTAACTTTCAACCCTCCGTTATGCGAGATGAATTCAGGTATCACAATTCGGGATACTGAATCGCCCCTCCAATTGATTAACTAGAAGCTCAAACAAAAAACCAACAGAAAGGACGAACACAGGAGAAAAAAAATATTTCAAGCTGGCAAGGTCTTGGACAGAGGTTTTGTCCAGTCTTCTGTCCTCTTTGTTGCAATTTTTTTATTTAATTTACAAAAAAAAAGACCTGCAGCGCCGAAACCGTGGCATTATAGCAGGCACAGCCCATGGATTAATATGCTCAATGAAGAACTAAAAAAACAGAACACTTGAATATACAGCCTCGGCTGTCAAGAAAGAGAATAAGTAAACGTTAAAAATAACTAACAACATTAAAAAGCAAGACCATTTCCTGAGGTAAATGATCCCTTGTATTTTCCCTACCTCACCGACACGGCCCTCTTCGTCCAGTGATTAAGTACATTCGACAACTGCCGCTTTTTTTTAATGAAGAGTTAACAAACAAAGAAGTATAAACCCCCTCCCTCTTTTCGGTGACCGTTTTTTGACAACAAAGTTGTTCTGCTTTTTTTTCTTTTCAACTAATTTGCTGCCTTGTCTTGAGACAAATGTAGGGCGCGACAGCCAGCCTGCTACAGTGTATCTGTTTGTGACAGGATGCAACCCTAAAAGAGCACGATTTCGACTAAAAACAAATGGAAATCGTTAGAACACGACTTTCTTTGTATCGATCGCCAATACTTTGACATTGAAGTCTGTATTTTATGTTGTGTGTGTGTGTGTGCGTGTGCGTGCGTGCGGATTTATTTATTCATATTTTTATGCACATACGTGTAGGCAGACATATCAAAGATGAAGGCCGAAACAAACACTCATAAAATCGCGCACACACAACACACTGAGGCGGGTACGACAATAATTACGCTGAAACACGATAGATGTAAGAATAAAATAGATTGGAGGTGCCATAAGAAAACAAAAAGCAACACGTTAACAATGAATAGAGGGGAACCTCGGCACACTTTCCGGGTTGTCGTTCCGCGAGGCGATTGGTTCGGAAAACAAAATGGCGGCGGCTGTGAGGATGCTGATGACGATAATACTGCTATTCCTTTTTCTTTTGTGCTCGCGAGTTCCCCTTCTCCGAGCCTTTGTCGATGTTCGTGTTTGTTCGCTTTTATCTGGCGCCGTTCGGCACAAATGAAACGACGCGGATTTCGATCAGAGATCATCGTGGCGGAGTCGAACTCACATTGATTTTCGAGGTGTAGCGCGGCGGAGGGCGTTTTTTTCTTTAATTTTGTCTGGTTGCGTTCTTGTCGAAGTTGGATTGAATGTTGTCGAGCCGCCCGCCATCTTTGTCGCGAACGGTGGTCATTAGGGGAACAGGGGATGATAGGCCTAAGCAGCAGCCAGGAAAGAACGGTGATGGGGTAGTTCCACGTCCTTTGTGTTTTCGCCCGCGTGCGTTTGTTTGCCAACTTCGCCGCGCTTTTTTTTTTTCTTTTTCTTATTCCGACTCCCTCGTCGTTCTTGTTTTCTCCGATAAGTGTCGCGACGTTCGCGAATCTTACGATTGATGGTGGTCAATGTTGCGAAGGGACTTGTACTACTTTTTGATCCTCGGATTAGGGTTTCCGTTTCTCTTTATCTTCTTGTACACGATGCCCTTGCTCATTTACTCGCTAGGCTTTTCTCTTCGTTTTTTTTTCTCCCACGCTTTCTTCCTTTCTCTCTCTTTCTTTTCGATATTTTTTTCTAGTCTATATGCCTCTTTCTTTGTTCATCTCGTCTGCCTCTTAAGCCGCAGGCACACTCCCAAAACATCTTACAAAAGACAGTCTGCTCACACTGTCTGAAGACTGTTTCTTTCTTAAACTTAAGGCTGGTTCACACTGCACCTTTTCCTTGCGGTTTCTTACGTTATGTGCAAGTCACCGAAACATTCGTGTCTCGAATGTCGCGTGCCAGGTTTTTCTTTGAACTGGTAGCCACACTTAATATGAAGCACAGATGTTTCCGGTGACTTGTACGTAAGATTTCGTAACGTAACGTACCGTAAGAAAATGGGGCAGTGGGAAAGAGCCTTTAGGCTAGGTGGCGCAAGATACCGCCCGTTACAAAGGGCATAGCCATTAACATCCATCCATCCGTCCATCCATCCTTCCTTGTATGGCCGTCTTGTCACACTGGTCATCTGCGGAGAAACGCCGTGTCTTTTGCATGATGCACGGAGCAGTGTGATTGCGACTTGAGTGCCTCCTTCCAAGAAGGCGTTCGCTTTTTCTTATGATATGTATCGAAAGAAAATAAAAAGGCTGCGAGGAAACAGGAGAAAAAGAAAAGGTTGTGGCTAGGAAAGAAAGGAACGGATGGAGGGAAAAATATACATGGGGACTAGAAGGGCGGTTCTGGGGAGGGACAGCAGTAAGTCCGCAACGCTGGTCCCTATAGGGATCTGGGGATATCCTTCAATCAGGCACCCGATACAAGGAACGAGAGTAGCCTCATTTGTGAGTCATTGCAAGAGGCGTCTCTCGATACAGATGTTTGGCGTGATTTGTATTACCTCCTCCTTTGAGCACTTGTGCCTTCCCTTTGTTGTTTTACTTGATGTGTGTGTGTCTGTGTGTTTGTGTCGGCGTGCGTGTGCGTGTGTGCGTGGGCGCGCGCGTGTGTGTGTGTGTGTAAGGGGGATGAAAGGGGGAGGAGAATACATGTTTTTTTTTATGTTTACCTGGAAGGACGGATCTGCTTACTGAAAAGGCAATGCCGGTTTATGTGCGTGGTTGTTGCATGCCGCCGGACCAAATTGCAGGCTGTGCGACACTACCAGCACCAAGATGAATTTGGCGCTTTTTGTGGCATTTTGCTTTGAAGGGGTATTAGCGGCACCGAATTTTACCGCTTAGGTTAATGCCCCAAAGGAGCACTCTTCATCATACTGGAAGTTTTGATAAGTGACTTAGCGTCTAAGATATAAAAATAAAGAAACCGTGAGCGTTTCTTTGCGTTAGCAGTGTTTTGCTTCGTGTTCTGTGTATTAACTGCGCTAACGGTGAATTTTCCCGCAAAGTTTTGCGGGGGAATGAACCAAGCACGTTTCTGCCATATTAAAGGGGAAAATATATTTGTCCGCAAATTTTATCGAAAACACTTCTACATTAAACTGAGAAAAAAAAAGTATCTTCTTTCTCCGCCAAATTTAGAAGGAAAAAAAAAGATTGGCAGCGATCTTTTTGCCTTTAAAGTCCTAAAATGCATTATAGGAGTTTGAATTTTTAATTTTCCCACTAAATTTAGTGGGGAAACTATATTGGTGTAAAGGTCATGTAACAATTAATTTTCACGCCAAATGTAGCGAAGAAATTGAATTGGTGTATAGGCCACGTGACATCAAGTTTTCCGCCAAATTTAGCGGAGAAACTGAATTGGTGTATAGGTCACGTGACGCCAATTTTTCCCGCTAAATTTAGCCCAGAAAATGAATTGGTCTGTTGGTATACCGTGACGTCACGACGCGTGTCATCAAACTTCCCGCTAAAAGTTTGCGGGAAAAGTGAATTTGTGTATATATCACGTGAAATCAATTTGCCCGCTAAATTTAGCGGGAAATGCACGAACGGACGACATTTTGAGATTACAGGGTAGCGTTAAAAAAAAAAAGCATTTCACGCTTTAAAATTCCCGCTCTAAGCTTAGCAGAGCGCCACGACCCTGCAGGAAACACACCCTATAGAATCCGCTGGGAGAGCTCGCCCATAACAACTGTCGCCGTAAAAAAGAAAAAAAAACAGCAAGTGAAAGACAAGAGGTGGAAGGGGGAAACAAAGGAAATCAAGAGTGACGAAGTGTTGGTCGAGTCCTTCCCCCCGCCTCCGACTGGCGCCCGCCAGCGCTCATTGGCGTCGACGACTCAGAGTCAAGGACGCTTCATTAGCTTCGGCCGTTCGTCCGGCTCCTCTTGGTCTCGGAGGCCTTCGATCGAGACAGCCAGGCACCGAGAGCATCCTCCAGACGCGAGGGGCCCTCAAACACTTCGGCACAACAAAGGCCGCGCGTGTTTCGGACCAATGGGCCCCTTTTTTTATGTGTGTGTGGGTTGTCTACGCGCATGCGTAGTAGTAGCAGACGTCCGTCATTTTTGGTGGCACTTAAGTCTCAGTCAGCTCCGCCCATAAATCTTACGAATACAAAAATTCATATAAAATTGTTGGGCAATTGTGTTGCACGTGAGACGCGTGGTTTCGGTCCGATTCCTTTGGGATTGTCGTCGACGCTCTCGGCGCTATTCATTGGTTAGTCTAGCGACTAGTTTCACGCCCGGCATGTATACATACACTCGACAGCAACTCCTGCATTGGAGATATACCGGCGCTAACCCGGGGTTTTATAAACCTCCAAGCGCTCTTCCAGGACCTTCAACCAATCAATCAGCGTCAACCTAGCGGCTGTGACGGTCATTACCTGGGCTCAGCCAATCAGCATCGGGTTAATCGGCGGCTTCACTTTTCGACTTCACAAATTTCTAGCCCCTCTTGACGAGACAAAGCACGTCCGCTGCATACATGACGACAGAGTCATGCGCGGATACGTCTCAAGCATATTAGAAGCGTGCTTAGCTATTCAGCTATTGGAAGCATGACTGTTTCGAACATGTGCAGACAGTTTTTTTATGAGCAATGTGACAGGATCCGTCGTGCAAGAAAGAAACACGCATGAGACAGTGTCCACGTGCCGTCCTTTGTACGATGTGCTGGCAGTGTGAACGCGGCTTTGGGGTACGTCATCAGCAGTCAGTAGCAATGCGGAGCCGGACGGGTGGCTCGTGTCTATTGCGACTCGCCGACATTTTGTTCTGCCCTTCGTTTGCAACGACAATACAGGCGTAATGGCTGGTTAAAGGTTTTTTCCTTGTTCTAGACGGCCACCAAGGACGATTTTAGATTTGTCACGTACATGGCGTCGAACACTAGAGAAGGGTGGCATCGATGCAGACTGAACGAACAAAAGAGAGACTTGATGATTGGTGGACGAAAGACTCGAAAAACGTATAATAAAAACGTTATATATATATAACGTTATATATATATATATATATATATATATATATATATATATATATATATATATATATATATATTATGTCTGGATAGGTACGAACTTACTTCGGAACCACACGCATAATTATTATCGTCATCATCATTATTACAATAATAATAATAATAATATTCATTTTTCATTATTATTATTATTATTATTATTATTATTATTATTATTATTATTATTATTATCATCTTTATCGTCAAAGATCCATAGAGCATAACACACGATTCCTCGTTTGTGGTTCAATTAACTGGTGTACTATCGGAAACAATATGAAAGGGAACAGTTCATCTTCTTTCCAGTTTCACGGCTCCCAAAACCTTCGTTAAACCTCATACTGTCAAGCAGTATGTCGTTTGGGATCTAAACTTTCCGTTCTGGCTCTCTTCGGGTCCATATAACATGTTCCAATATTCGTAGATACTTCAAAAACGCCAAAAAAGTCGGTTTCCTTTCAGATTGTTACCTATAGTACTTGCATGTGCGCGTTTGATTTTGGCAAAGTGACACTACTGTCATTTTGTGGCGGGATCCTTTTTTTTTTTTGTTTCGGCACATATCAATCAATGTTTCTCGACTCGAGCTTCTAGCCTCGGATGGTACTCTGCTGCCATTTTCGATCACTCTCTTATTTTGCATTCTTTGATCTGATCGCATGTCGGCAGCATCGCATATACCACAATAAGATGGTGCATCGCGTAACAAAGAGCATCACTGAGGCATTCTACACGTTAAACTTTAACTTGCACTCGTATACGTTTATCAGTTGTGCTGCCGATGTATTTCAGTGCGCGAGCTGGCAAATCTGAAGCAGCAAGTAGGGCACCGGTGCCAAACCAGGTCTTTCGGATCGGAGCATACATCTTAACAATTTAAACCTGTGCCATAGATTTGTTACTCAACTTTTCTTTAATTCGCTTTTCTCTATTTCGTGGCGTTCGACCACAGTGACAGGTCATACGAGACAATACCTCTGGACAAATTATGACATTGGTGACGCAACCGAAACAACACTGTCAAAGGATTTTTTTTTTTAGATAATCAATGGCTTTAGTTGCTGTCAGTATAGGAGACGCAGGGCATTATGGGTCTCGTGCATCTTATTAACACTCGGCAGCCAATCAGACTGTGGCGTTATCCGATAAGAACGAGTGAGAACCAATGAAAAAGCACGTTACGGGAACCTAATAACTAAGTGAACACGTGAAAATAAACATGGAGTACGTGAACATGCTTGTTTGTTTGCTCGTATTTTATTAGAGACAATGACAGGTATTGTCTTTGGTGCCATGGCTGGAGGCGGATTTAACGCCTGCTACAGCGACATAACATGTTAACTACGTAGCATATACGTGAACATGAAAAAAAAATTGCGAACATTTGTATTTGCCAATGTGCTTTTTCCACACTGAAATCGCAAAAACAAAACAGCTCTCGTTTTTAATTTTTCGGGACAAATAGCTTCAAAGCATCATCGTAGACCCAAAACACATTCACAACAAAATAAAAAAGACAAAAAAGAAGCTTCGCACTTTTATAATTGTTTTTTAAGGGCACAGGGTAAGGCAAAATTTAAAAAAAGTCGATTTAGTATTTTTTTTTTGCAATTTAACAAGTTTAATTCTTTCTGCACATTTTCCATTCTCACAGTGTTCTTAGAAAGTTATATTTCGTGCTGAAAATCACCTCTTCCGAAAGCAAGTAGCAGGTGACCACGCCTCCTTTTGGTATACGCTCCCTGTTTATCAATAAATTTTCCCACAAAACAAATTCAACACCAGACCTAAAAGCTTGTCCAGTAACAGATAATCTTAAAAAAATTATCTGACAACTATTGCATAGCTTTTTTTCAACCAAGACATTCCAAGACGCTGTGCACGTTTTTTCCAGGTGTGTACCATGTCTACTTTCAAGTGTTTGTGTTTTTGTAACGACAAAATGGCGGCATTGGATGCTGTTCTTTCATTCAATGGTGGTAGCATTGACACAAGCCAATGTTTTGAAGTCCTGTGGATGGAACCCTGTGTGGAACACCATCAAGTGGCTGAGGGAAGTTGACGTCACTCGAATATACTTTACGGACCACGCGACATGAGTCCACAAAAGAGGCCCGGCAAGCAAGGCGATGAGCCAAAAAGCGAAGACATGACTTTAGCAATGCCTTCCAAGCTGGCGGCTATCGAAAAAATGACTCTAAGGCTGTTGGTGCCAATAGAAATTTGTTATTCACGAGATTTTTAGTTTAAACTCAATTATCTCAAAACAGTGTTTTTTAGTACATAGATACCATTTTTTCCTTAACCTGACATTATAGAGGGTTGATTTTTTTATTCCTACCACCTACATTGGTGTTGAAAAATACTGAACTAGAATTAAAAATATGCACCTAGCAGTTTTTGAGTTATCGTTTTTTTAATACATGAAAAAAAACTAAAATTTCAGTACTAGAATAAAAAAAAATGAGAAAAAACTTATTTTAGATTTGTTCAAATAATTCTAGTTCAGTAGATAAAACACAAAATTTCGAACAAATTGATATATACATGACAGGAATACTCCTAATAGTCACCGAGAAAATCTTCCTCAACATGGCCTCAAATGCATGGGAGCATAGGACTTACCCTGTGCCCTTAAAGCATTCCCGTGAAGATGTCGGCGCCTTTAAAAATAAGAGTAAAAAAACACATATTCAAGTAAGTCTATACTTAACGAACTAGTTTTCGCAGTTGCGGGGTGGATTAAAAAAAGAAGTGAACGGCTTTCATATTCGTATGCCGCCCAAACATTTCTGTGACCTGAGAGAGGACACCCGTCACTCTGAGATAGCTTTTCGCCGGTTCCGAAAACTTCCTCCATACTCGTTGACATAAAAGCAGGATTTCTCCTCCACGTCTCCAATGTATACCCTGCGGCCAGTCTTGCTTTTCTTTTTCTTTTTGTATGTCCCCGGTGTATTTATCTCTCCTCTCAAGTTCGTCGGTGCGGAAATGATAGCTTTTGAAGAGTCGCCATTTCTTCGTGTCGCGTAGTTGGTTCCCCCCAGAGCTGACAGTGCGGTGGGAGCTAGGTGCTCCGCGGACAAACCAACCGCCTCCCTTTTGTCACGTGACCTTGCTCTCTTCGCGTGGGTGTGCGTTGTCACGTGACGAAAAAAATAGACGTGTGATTGCTGCAGCGAGCACGTAGCTTCCACCCCACTGTCAGCTTGGGGGTGAGCGGTGCATATAGCACCGTCGTATCCTCTACTCTCCTTGCAGCTTTCAACTTGAAGGGTTTCTCATATGCCACGCTGTTAAATAAATATTTTTTTTCGAGCCTTAGTTTTTTTTTGTGTGTTGTTTTTGTTTCTTGCGTAGTCAAACTTTGAGATTTATAAGCACCTTTATGGGCTACCTTTCACTCGGCCGTAGCCACCGATTTCGAGAATTCTAGCATTGCTTTTTTTTAAGTTTTGTTTTATTCGCTGCTTTGGGATTCTGACGGCGTGGCTATACTTTGGGATGTGAAGCCTTCCTCCGTCCGTGTTTATATGTTGTACTTGTTTATGCGCGTGTGTCGTTGCGTCCGGTGATACGAATCCGCGGTTGTGTGCGTTAGATTTTTTTTTTAACTCTACGTTCTATTTTTGGATGTCTTTTTGCGAGGTTTGTGATTTTTGAAAACCGAACCGTAACCAGTGTGAGTTGCTCCTCTTTTCCTTCTATGTTTTTTTTTTATCCATTCCTATTACCCCCTAAAAGATTTTTTTGTTTGATATTTTATAAAGAGTGTGCACAAGACGTTTCGCCAACGGCCGAGAATAAGTTTTAAAAGAAAGGCTCTTGAGATAAGGAAAATATTTCTTGAGACAACCTCAACGGCCGCGGGGGCGTCGGATTACGAGTGTAAAGTGACAATTCGATAATTATTTGCAACAACATTAAACAAAAAGCTTTTGTTTTGTTTGAAATGTTTGCCTTAGCTGTGACATTTCGATTAGATATTTGTAACCCGTTGTCAAAATATGCGACAGCTGTCGTTAGAATTCAGAGAACTAACGTCTGTTCCGCGCTATTTTCTGTCAAATTTAAGCAATGGGAAGAGTGAGATACCGAAACTAATCCGTAAATGAGCAACGGCAGTCCCACCCGGAAGTGACGTCAGCCTTCGTAGCCGGTGCGAGTAGCGGGTCGGCCCGAGTCAGTCTGAGAGCGTCGCATTAGAGTGTTTTAGCAGGTCGTGTTTTTAGGCCAAGCTGTTTGTCGCTGGAGCTCTCGCTGCCACCCCTATGCATGCTCTGAAGCGCGCACCCGTAGCGGTAGCGGGCCTTTGAAATCCCTGTTATCTAAGGGTCACGTGGTCGAACAAAAGATGTGCCACATTTTGTTATCTCCTCGAGCGCGGAGCTTTTGGTGCTTTTTTTTTCTTTTCTCTCTTCTGCCGAATTCCACTGGTCATTTTGGAGCGCGCCGGGTTCAGTAGACCAGATCCGTGATGGAGCACGCGATCCGAACGAAGTCGATCCGCTTTTGGATCCCCAGTGGAACACGACCAGTCCTCCCGGTTCCTCTGGGATCGGCGGATGCCTTCCTTTCATTCACCTTCCCGGGAATATCCTTCCCGCGATGCCGGCGAGGTGCCTGTCGAGAAGAAAAAAGTCCTGCGTGCGCGCCGAGGGCTGGCCAGGCTAGCTTCCGGTCGAATCCGCCGAAATCGGCGGAGCGACTTTTCTCGGATCCGGATCGAGATCTGAAGCGGAAGGTGATCCGAAACGACCAGTGGAACACGTCCGTCTCGTTCCCGATCGCCAGCAGTGAAATAGGTGCATTCCAGAAAAGTCGACCCCGGCGTGCTCCAAAACGACCGGTGGAATTCGCCACGAGTTTTTGTATGCGTCGAAGCCATCGCAGTAGCTTAAAAAAGAATTCAGTTTTCAAACTTGTAACAAGTACTACGAGAATATTTTTATGGCGGACAACAAACCTCAAAGGCCGAATTGGGGTGTGCGTATGTTTATAAACAGACGAAACTTAGTCTGCCTCAACGGGCGACTTGTCTCCCAGCGTGGAGGAGCAATTTAGCCAGTCCGGTACAACCGCTAGCCTGGGGGTCTTTAAACGCGCCCAACGCAGTAGCGATACACGACCGCATGACGTTATACGATGCTCATCCCGACGGAAACTGGCAGGGATGGGGTTTGAATCCGGGATTCCTGGGTTCTGCAGCGTGAGCTCCACGGCCACTGCTCATACACATCATACAAGAGACGTGGTGTTTCGCTACAGACATGATGACACGATTACATGCGGACACGGCTAAAACATGTTAGAACATGTTTGCAGTCAAGCTTTATGTGACCCATGTAACTGGATTGTCACAAAAAAAAAACACCTCATAGAGTGTTTACAGACTGTCTTTTGTATGACGTATCGTATGCGCAGCGCAAGTTCGTCTGCTACTTTTGCAGGGGTTGTGGTGGCGTCAGAAGGACGCCGAGCTCTGATTGGCTCTGATTGGAAGGATAGTGGGTAGACCTCAGACCTGCCTAAGTACCCACTATCCTTCAATCAGAACCAATCAGAGCTCGGCGTCTTCTGACGTCCCCACAACCCCTGCAAAAGTAGCAGACGAACTTGCGCTCAGCATTAGCAGTGTAACCACGTCATTAGTTCTGGTGTGGCGGACTCTAGTAGACGTAGTCATTAAATGGCTCAGAGAAGAATTCGGTTTTCGAACTTCTAACAAGGACTATGGCACACGTGTACGACGGGCAACAAATCTCTAAGCCAAATGTAGCGGATAACGTGTATGTATAAAAAAATGAAATAAGGGAAGTTCAACGAAAACGTTATTTAATTGGCTTGTCGCTCAAGATGTCGAGAAGCCGCATTTCGCGAAGCCGTGGCCTGTGACGTCCCACAATGCAACGCGCGCGATGTTGCATGATGGGACGTCACAGACCCATGCACCAATAGAGTTTCTCCGCAACATTTAGCGGGGAAGCTGAAATTGGTGTATAGGTCACGTGGCATCAGGTTACGTGACGTCAATTTGTCCGCTAAATGTAGCGGACAAATTGACGTCACGTGACCTGATGTCACGTGATCTACATGGCAATTTAGTTTCTCTGAATTTAGCGGGAAAATTAACGTCACATAAACTATACAGCAATTCGGTTTTGCCGCTAAATTTAGCGGGGAAATCGACGTCACATCACCATATGTAACGTGATGAAAGAACGTTTCACGTATGGGTCATTCCATCCCAAAGGAGACGAGGCAATTTTTTCATGTCTGGGATATCTACAAAAAAATTAACTTAAAAAAAGAAACATTTGAACTACAAAAAAAAATTTTGTGAAAAAAAAGTTTATTTTTGCTGATATCATGCTCTAAATTTTATGCGATTTGCATAAAACCCATGGAGTTAAGAAAACTATCGTAAAAAATAAAACAGTTACGTCATACACAAATTCAGGTGCGCAACTGATTACTTAATGACATGCACTATCTTACAGTAAAATACAGACGTTGAAAGACACCAATTTGAGTTAAAACTGGAGTTGCAAAAAAAAAAAAAAGAGATTTTATGAGATTTCTTCATTTTTTCAGTCAACTTCGATTTAGGTGTTAGCTACAATACGTTTTTCCTTTGTCCTCTTAAAACTAATAATTGAATGGCTTGTATTAAATTTTCACAATCCTCGCGTTGTTGCGTTGCCAAGCCGTGCCCACGGTTCCCAGACTGGCGCCTGAACAAAAGATTTTCCATTCACGGTGGCCAGATTAGCTTTGAAGTGTGGCTGCTTGCTGACGTCTGTAAATATGTAGTAGTTATTTTCTCGTTGAAAGCGTCGTTAAATTGGCACCTTCTGTTGCGAGCGCCTTCAACTTTGAAACTTTCCTCGCTGGATCTAGCTTATTTGTTTCTACGGAGGCTGACAACATCGAATGGGGGCATAAATAAAGCGAAAACCGTACACCAACAATATTTATAGAAAGAGAGAGAGAAAGTGAGAATAAACAGGAAGCACTCGCTTTTTAATGCTTCTGTCAAACTAGCATTACATTTCAGCTATCTGTGTTTATTTTAATTTTTTTCGGCCAACGGTAAGACTTGTAAACAACATTTCAACTGACATCGTGTATTATGTATCCAATATTTGGATATATTTTTTTTATTATTGTTTCGTTGCGTTGTCAAGTCGCAAATTTCGACGACTTTGTTTTTACAGTTTCGGTTATTTTTAACGCGTCCTTTTTTTTTCTATGTTACGCTCACTTCTACGGGTCTTCGAAAGACCGATGTATCGCCGCTTTTTGTGTGCTTTGGCGGCGACAACATTCGGAAGTGCCACACACACTGGAACTCTTCGTTCATCTGTATTTATTGTTAAAAGTTATGCTGCCTCGTATCTTTTTTTTTTCATTTTCTTACGGTGGCGATTTTTCGCTTTCAATCATTGAACGGTCGTGACAGTACGCTCCTGAAAATTTAACAGGTGTCCGATGGAATTTCAAGTGACCCCCCTCCTCCTTTTGCTTTCTCGTTTTTGGAGTAGGACCTCTTCTTGACGCTCGTTCATCTTATTTACTCTTGCTTATATTTTAAAGCTTGTCCACCACCAACGGCAGGAAGTGTGAGCGTCTTGACGTGCGTGTCCTTCTGTTGTCTAGCTCCTTCCGCGTCGCTTGCGTCCCGAAAAAAAAAAGGGACATTGCAGATGTCGCCAACTGGAGACAGCTGTCATATTATAATATGTACGCTCGCTCACTCTGTGTTCTCATCCGACATTGTAAGACAACGACTTGGCTTCTCAGAGGACTTGTAGCAATCCTATTGAAATGTTTCGAACTTCAATAAGCCGGGCGAACATAAAAAGGAGTTGCTTATGAGACAAAAAAAAGAAGAGAGAAAAACTCTTCTGACGTTATAAGGATGTCGTCTGCAACCTGATTGGTAGATTGTACGCATGCGCAGTAGACCAACAAATAGCGAGGAAAGAAAAATGCAAGGAGGCGCGTTTTGTGGGGCATTGGCGCGTGTTTTGAAAGTGGCGTACCTGTCGAATTATGATTTTGCAGCGTTTCACGCGCAAGTTAGGGCAATTCAGCACGTGCTTTTGAGTTATATACCTCTTGTGCATGCGTAGTTCTCACAGTTATCATGTGGCACACACATGTTTATTAATAATTAAGTTAGCGTAGACAGGGCAGAAAGCAAGTATTTATCAAAAAAATATAGTATTATTAAAAAAGAAAACGTCAGCAAATAAATGTGGTACGGGGAATGTTCGATCGCATGATTAAACGCTAAGCCTCGAAATGTTGTTTTTTTTTTTTTTAGTTTTGTCACGCGCCGTTTTTGTTTTTTTTCTCTTCTGCCGCGCCAGTGTGGATAGAAAAGTTTGGTGTAGAGCAGGCACTGCTAATTGTGGCTTAGGTATAGGAGAGCTATGTTTGTTTTAACTTCAAGCGTTCTTTGGCCAGGTGTGCGGCATTTCGTGAAGCCTTAAAGCGAAGCCTCGATAAAAACGTGGCCGCGGGGCTCGACACTCACTGGTTGATGGGTGGGAGAGGAGGAGTGAGATGCTCAACGACTGATTGGTTCACGGGTAGGCCATGTGAACAGGAGTAGAGTGAGGAGGATAGGTAGGCGACGACGGCAAAGTGGGAGAGGAGGAGTGGGTTAGAAGGTTCTGGAACGATCACCAGGTTCATCATTTCAAGCGCACACATGTCACGCGTTAAATTATCCTATAAAGAGCGCCTTGAACGTATACCAGTCTGGTTGAACAAGCTAGACGTGCTGCTAAACGATGATATAAACGTTTCTGATGCTGGAACGTTTCACGTGTGCAACACATTTGCCTAGCAATTTTTCATGCATTTTTTACTCCCAATAATAACAAAATATGGCTGAGGAAACTGCCTTCACGTTATATGGCACTACCATTCCAGTCGTTTTCTTTTATTTTACTTTGACTGGGTAGTCAAGTTTTTTGTTTTTTTTAACAGATCTTTTAGGCTTGGTACTGGCTTATAGAGGGATTTTCTTACGATCGTTAGCTCTGATTCAGCTGCACATTCGCGCTTTTGAGCACCCTGAGGCTTTGGAATAAGGCTCAGTGGTGGTTTGCCAAACCAAAACCACGTGTCCTCAAGACCTAATTAAAATAATGTGCAAACAATCTCAGAATCCGCTTCTTTTTTTTTAATTGCCGGTTTCAGGAGTTGTTTTCCGCCTTCTCATCCTGAAGTGTATAAAGCGCCAAAGCTACGGACCGCCAGGTCCAATCACAAGCCACATAGAAATCACGCGCTATATTGCTCCAACGTGTGTATCACTGCGCCGGAACGTTTTCGTCTGCTACTCGAAATTTCTAGCTTCTGGCATATTCTAAACTGACTGGAACGTGGGAAAGGAGCGGCAAGCTCCCCGCATGGTGGCCCTTTTGATTCATGATATCTTTGACCTCTTCTATTCTTGGGTGAGCGGATCAAAATTCGCTGGTGTTTGGTAGCTGTATAGATACGTTTCGTGCATACCGAGATTGTGCCATCTACACACCGGCGAAACAAGCGCACATCTCCGTACCACCACCACATGCGGCGTCGGTGCCTGGAGGCATTGACAACTAATTTTCCTGACTTGAAGTACATAAGAACAACAATGCCATTATAACAGAACTCTGGAAATACTTATTATTGATAAGTGTATTTCATTCGCAGTGCCAAAGACGCCTATATTGGACAGAAACGCTTTCGGTACGGTTATGCTCCATGGCGATCTTGGCGCGATTGGTTCAGAACAACACTTTTGCAGCTTTGAAGGTTTGAATGGACCAAAATGGCGATTTCCAGGGCAACTGAAATCGATCAGCCAATAAACTAGTTATATTTGGTCGTCTGTATGTTAGTATCTCCTTGCGTCCGGCTAGCTGGCAGGAAAGGCAATGGCGCTACTTTCTTAGGATCCAGTGACATTAGCGAATTCCAGCTGTGTTTTTCTACCCTATATTTAGGCGATTCTATAGCGGGAATGCCAGAAACGTACAGTCCTGTCGTGACGCATCGGGGTTATCGATGGAAATTGCGAGTTTTCGGTGAAGTTGCTGGCGATGCACTCGGTTTTGCAGATCCCGAGACCATGTAACAGATTCTTGACAAGACACCGTACGATCACTATAATATAGAGCCCTGTCAGCGCATCTGGCTCGAGTATGGGGCTTGAACTCGTTAATCATTGGCAACTGTTCTCGCGCAAACAGAACCCTAGACGAAGCCACGCGCTCCGGCCAGTAGCTTTGACAGCGTTGTATATTAAGTATGAAGCGGATTATACCGCTGGCTATTTTGAAAGCGAAAGAAGTTCGCGTGAGGAACAGTGCGATACTTTCCACCGTGCAGGCGACACACGAGATTGGATTGAATGGAATTGTAAACGATATATGGCAAAACAAAAAAATAGTTTTTGTTAAATCTTGATTTTAGTTTTATATACTTATTTAATTATTCCAGTTACCATATTAAACAACATAACAACAAGCTGAAACGGCAACACCTTTGTGGTTTTATATTTTTGGCCTTACAACAATTTCTTTGGCGGACTCTCTGCAGCACCTGTGCATGGGCGCCACCATAACCGACCTTCAGATTCTATTTCCCTTTCATTCTGATAACTTGGCTCCATCTTTACCACAGCAGAACATATTATTGTTGTTTTAGATTCAACTGTGTATTTCCACCCAGCACTGGCCTTTGCTGAGGCTCGTCAACTTTTAACGGGTAAAATTACAGCGCAGGGACGCGGACAGAGTAGAAGAGGGAAGACAAACGCGCCGCTGAATTACAACTGTGCTTGAATTAATCTGACAACACGTATAAATACAAACTTTGCCCGAACTAAAAGCAAAGAGTGAAGACCACACTTAAAGGAATACTGAACCGTAACTCCGAGCTCACAAAACAGGGCTGGAGCGATAGGCAGGACGCTGCAGAACCCAAAAATCATGAGTCATTTTACTCTGTGAGGGTGAATGACCAGCGAAGCTGTTTAGCACATGACCCAGACGTGACACAGAATTTTGAACAGAGGTACGAACACATTTATGGTCTTGATCGGTGGTCATCGTGACGAAAGGTACGTACACACATGTCGAGGACTATCGCCGCCCCGAGGAACCGGAGGAAACTAGACAGGCGCGACGGGACCGCCACCCGGCGGAAGGAAACGAAACTGGTCACGCAGGCGCTTGGAACGATGACAAAGAGAGGGCAGCACGATCCCTCTTAGAGTTTTTGTTGACGCACACGAAAAATCTACAGAACCCTAACCATAAACGCGCGACGGAACGCCACCCGGCGGAAGGAAAGGAAACTAGGCACGCAAGCGCTTGAAATGACGAAAAAGAGAGGGCGGTGCGAGGCCTCTTTGAGTTTTTGCTGACGCACACGAACAATCCACAAAACCCTAGCCATAAACAGCTTCGCTGTAAAACTACACCCTACTGATGACTGTGCATCCAAAGGGTAGGCTCACGCGTGAGATTATAGAAGCGCGCGCTATCGGACAAGCGCAGGGTCGGAATGTGTTTGTGCTGTGTCACTTGCCTTGTCGGCAAAGGAAAGCATATTTTTTCGTAGATCGGAGAACAGTGCGCGCAGATGACTCTAGGAACACCGTGTACGTCCTTCTTAAATGTTGTTTCCCTTCTTTGCTTTTGGTTCGGGCAACTTTTGTATTTATACGCGTTGTCAGATCCATTGAAGCTCAGTTGTATACTTTACGCGGCCCAAAAAACAATGTGTAATTTTCTCGATCGGGCGTAATTATATTGTCAGCGCCATGTTTGTCTTCCGTCTTCTACTCTGTCTATGTCGCTGCGCTGTTTTTAACTCGTCAAAACCAACTAACAACTAGCCCATTTATAGGCTTGTCAAAGCCCGCTTTAGTGGTGGCATGGAATCTAGGTAAAACAAAAAAAAAGTCAGCAATAGCCACTGTATTTTTACGCGTGCGCAAAGCGTCTATTTTCACCACGAAGAAACTTTTTTTTTCAGCGTAGTTCTTTAGCCGCCAGCCTTTGGGCGTTAGAACAAATCAAGGTCAGACGAAATATAGTAAAGGTCTGCGCATTCATTACACGAGCACTCAGTTCATAAGGCTACTCTTTCAAGTGAAGAAGTCGCGCTCGCTCGTGCCGCGCTCATGCGTTACTCATACCAAAACCAGGTGACCTGGCAATCTATAAGGATTAATCGCAGACATGGTACTGATTCAGTTGCTGATGAAGAGCTTCAGCAACGCTTCAGCAACCTGCATGACGCACTGACACGATAATCGGCCTTGACAAGCGATGGGTAAGATTTTGTTCTCAGCAAGCGCCGCTCAAAAACAGCGTTCAATAAAAAAATAATTAAAATATTTATAGCCGTCACGGTGAATGGTTCCGTTAATAATTTTATTACGCGAAACTTCTGAATACAGGATAATGTCACATCCATTTAGTTGTTCTTGTTCAACGGAAGTTTGGTAAACCGGAAAAAATCAAAAGTGAAAAAAAGACAGAGGTGAACCAACAAAAACCGGGGCTTTAAGCGTTTTTATTCTTCCTGTTTTCGTCCTAAAGTTTTTGGAGTGCGTTTGGAGTACCATTTTATATTTTTCTTCTCTTGGTTCCGAAACATCTTCCGACGTTTCCAAATCCTTCCTATCCCCTTCCGCACTCTTCATCCACCTTTTTTGTTGTTTCTTTTATTTTTTGTTGTAATTTCGGTGATTTTTTTTTTTTATAGCACGCCTACATCATCTTCCCACTCCCCAAATCGTCGCCTTCCGAACTAAACTCAAATGCTTCCTTAAAAAAAAAAAAGGACCAAATAAGACATATATTTTCTGCATCTCCATTTTTCTTTTTTTCTTTTACTGAAAGCGCAGTGCCAGCACACATATACACAAACCAAAGAAGCAAGCGTCGGACGCCAGTTCAAGACGTAGCCGAGAACGTATATTTCTCGGCGCGTCGAGTCCCCGCCGCCCGTAAAGTGACTGAAGATTTGCAGCGGGCATAACTAAGAAGCCTCCCTTCTTCTAGTTTTTGTTCCCATAGTTTCGCACCTTTTTTTGTGTGTTTTGTTTTCGCCTTCAGCTTTCGAGCATCCCGCCGTCGCCTCCTACACGGTCCGTTTCGTGTCTCAAGATGGAGCGCGGTGGAGGCTGCCGAGCCACTCAGCCAATCACGTGACCCTGTCGCTTCGCTGCACTCATCCAAAACGTCACGTGACTTTCTCCTGGCACCTGATTGGTCCGGGATGTCTCCACTGGTCCCTCTGCAGTCCACGTAAAGATCAAAGGGAGTATAGCCTCCTGCGTTCAATCGAAGCGAGCGTGTATGTCTGTGTGTGTGCGTGGATGCGTGGATGTTTATGCGTGACTGTTTGTGCGTGCGTGCATCCGTGCGTGTGCGTATGAGTATGTGCGTAGTAGTGTGTGGGTGTGTGCATGTGCGTGTGTGCACGAATGTGTGCGTATGGTGTGTGTATGTTTGTGTGACTGTGTGTGCGCTTGTCCGTGTCCATGCGTACATGTGCCTACGAGTATGTGCGTACTAGAGCGTGCGTGCGTGCGCGTGTGCGTGTCCGTGCGTACCTGTGCGTATGAGTATGTGCGTACTAGTGTTTGCGTGCGTGTGTGCGTGCGCATGTGTGGGTCCGTGCGTGTATCTGTGCGAGTGTTGTGTGTGCGCGCATGCGTTTTGCGCGTGTTTGTGCGCGTGTCTGCGTGTGTGTGTGTGTGTGTACGCTGAGCGGTTCCGAAACCGAAGTAAACTTTTCTTCCCCGTCCGTTTCGTCTTCAAAATAGACTTTCTTTTTTTTCTATCGCTTGTTTCTGTCTCTCTTCGTTTTTTGTCTTGCTCTCCGTCTCTTCGGGAAGTTATGAATAATGGAAGCTCGCTTTGTTCGGAATGCTCTCGTCTTTGTCAGGAGCGTAAAGTTCTTTGTTTGTTCTGGGGAGAGTCTACGCGAAAGTGCGACCGGGTGAGAGAGGGAAAGACACGACTCCTTGGAAAGAAGAGGAAGGGAGGCGAGAACGGCGGCGAGCAAAAGAAGCGAGGAAGTTACAAGTCCACTATATTTTTATACGTTTTTTTAGCCGAACGTACTTTTCTTGTCTGTTTTTGTTGTTTTTTTACACCTTTCTCCCTTTTGAGAACCCCATAATTTGCCGCATAAGCGCCGTTCGGTTCCCAGAATACCAAGAAAACTTTACCTTAAAAGTAAAACGTGAAGAAAAGAAAAAGTGCGAGTCATTTCACGTTTTAATAAAATGCGTAACGGCGGGCAAAAAAAACTGGCTCCCTTCTGACAAAATGGCGCTTTCTTTTTTTTTTTTAAGCTGTGGGATAGGTATGTTATGGTAAAGAACAAGAGAGAAGAAAAGTGCATGGTCCTACGTTTATTGGCCAAGAGCCTCCGTGTTCGAATGACCAATCCGGAGTTTTCTTCTGCTTATGACGCTTTCTATGGTATATAACTTTTAATGTGTTTGTTCGCTTGTTTTCAATGGTCCATTTCTGAAGTACGAAGTGCATGTTTTTCTTCGGAAGAAAACAAAACCAAAAAGGAAAACTAGCCGAGTTAAAACAGCTTTTCCTTAAAGGGACACTTACACCCCCCAAACAAGAATATTTTCATTTTTTGCTAGGCGATCCACTGTGACTATGGTATCAAAAGACTACCCAATCAATATTCTGCTACAGCGTCACGTATATTTTTAATAAAGTCAAAAAACGCAATTGCTCGAAACCGAAACCGAAACTGGACTGGGGAGGAAGAAGCAATATAGAGGAGGAGAGAGTTACCGGAAGTCACGTGGCTGTGCAACTTTTTTTCTTTTTCTCAATCAACGTATTTGCAGCTTTTTACAAGCTACAATAAATGGGTATGATATTTATTTTCTATTTTTAATATTGAGTGTGTGCCTTCGATGACCCACGAGCTTGATTACGTTTGGTGGTTATGTCTAAACCATGAAAAGTGCACGTGACAACGGAGAAGAAAGTGAGCGCGACTCAAACTGGTCAGTTCTCGATCGGCGGTTTTCGGGCGTAAAGAAAACGAATTTCGAGCCGCTAATTGTGTTCTGGGTAGTTGGGCTCTCATATGTCATGTACAAGTAAAAACCTCGGCGAACATAAATGCCCTGTCAGTGTCTCTTTTACGCGTCGTTCGAAAACGGCAAGCTGGCTCTTCCCAGGAGTAGTGAGCATGTGGTGAAAACGACTTTACAAATTTCTTGGCTCAAGAACAATCAAAAAGAAAGTTTGTGACGTTTTGTTTAGACAGCGTGAGGTCGGTCTGTGTACGAGATATGGCGATAGCGGTTTACACTGTAATTAGAAACTTAGCCAGTTCTACTTCTAGCCTGGGCCTTTTATGTGTATCGTGCAGTAGTGATTGCTCGAACGCAGGCCGGTACGCAAAAAACCCGAGCTACCCAGGGTACCTGGTGCAAAGCTTGCTAGCTCTTCGGCGCTTAACCCCCCCCCCCTCCCCATCCCCCAAAAAAGAAATTTATAAGCAATTTATAAACAATCCACAAGCAATCCAGAACAATTCATAAACCGCGCTTCCACTTGGATATATCTCTGGAGTGGGCCGCACCTTTGACAGTATCGGCTCGTGCGAAATCTTCATGGTATCTCTTGAAATGGAGTGTATGTACTCCCAATGAATGGAAAGGGTGTATGAAAGGGAATATCTCTTACTCCGGGAATTTCGTTGTGTGTGTACACCCGATGAATTGTGAAGGTGCATCGAAGGGAATGTTTGCACACCCTAGATTGGGGTGTGTCCTTACACCCGAGGGCATGGGAGGATGTACATGTGCACCATGAAAATGGTTGTGTGCATGCACCTCTCTTGGGGTGTGCAGATGCACACTTGAGCCGCATTATATGGGCAAGTCACTTACATCCCTGGGGGTGTAGTACTACGCCCCTTTTTTCTGAGTGTGCGGCTCTTCACTTGAATGTCGTATTGGAAGTATGACCCGTCTTTGGCGGTACTGGTGCCTGTAAACCTTTCGTGATGCCTCTTCTATTTCCAGCGAGGGAAAATACCCCATATAGATTTTGCATTTTACTCTGAGAGTCATTCGCGCGCACGCAATTGCTGCTCAACTGTTTAATGCCCTAAGCTACACTAGCGCTCTTAACTGTCATTAAGTCAACGATCGTGGCCATCTCCCAACTGTCATTGAGCTTAACTAAGTTGTCCGGTGTTACATGGTACATAGGCCTAACAACGCCAGTTGGCATGCGCGTCAATGGGCACAGTTGAAACCGAAGCGAAACCGAAACTGAAGTCACATTATATTTTTTTAATAGCGATGCAAATTAATTATATGCACACTTTACATACATGATAAACGAATTAGGCAAAAATAACTAAACTTTTTCTAGAGTAAACAAACGACAATCAGAACGTTTCACACGAATTCAAGCAAGAGCGACACAATTAATGTCTTATCAGGCGCCGACATCACAATGGCCGCTCTCGCCGAGCTTTGGCTTTCGCGACGTGCAGTGATCGTTCTAGCGGCAGCTACTGGCCCCGAATCATACCTCTACCAACAATATTTGCTGCTACGATACTTTCTCAGATACCTGCCCCAGTCTTCCGCAACAGTAAGTGCTGCGCTGGCGCTGGTCACGGGCGGCGATAAGGCGGACGCCGCCATCTTTAGCTCTATTGGGCGAACCCCCATCAGTTATACTCCGTTTCACCTGATGTTGTACCGCAGCGAAGGCTAGAAGCGCGAGCTCATAGCGTTGGCAGCTTGCAAGAGAGCTTGTGCCGCGAGATGTGCCCTAGAGCAACGGAGCTCGCGCTTTTAGCCTTCCTGCGGTACATCATAAGGTGAAATATAGTATAACTGAGGTAAACCAGCTCAGTCGAACTCAGCGATCGTTAGCGGCTTAATGATGGTTGACACCGACGTGTATAACTCCGACCGATCGCGATTGAGACAACTTTCGTTGGCTTAATGACAGTTAAGAACGCTAGTGTTACTGAGGGTACTCACACCTGTGCCTCCAAGACTCGCCAGCTTCCGACGAACCTATCTAGTTTTATGAGAACTCTCCCGTTTCCACCTTCACGTCTTTTTATCTGGTGGGGATGGACTTCCTCGATTCTAACCTCCTGGCCCGTCAAGTAACTAAGTTTTAAAAATCAGAATGTAGTTTTAGCAGTGTTGACACTGCTCTACACTTGGTTTTATACTAAGTGCCCAACGTTGTTAGAGCGACTGACGCGAGAGAGTAGCTTCATCTAGCACTTCGTTTGCACAAGAGCGCTTACCAATCAAGCGCTAAATCTAGACGCAGTCTTCCACCAGCAGATTGGTGAGCTTGCTACACTACGTATGAAACTGCGTGGCCCCCAAGATACCCGGAACGGAGTATAGAAACAACAACAACAACAGACAACAAACAACGGACAAAAACAACGGACAACAGAAACAACAATGATAAAATACACCCTACAAATACCACAAACATCGGCTAACGAGGTAAACAAACTGCGAGAAAAGAAGGAAAATACATTTTGGGGAATTGTTGTAGGAAAGGGACTTTGCCCTGCTGTTAGGCTTAGCGGCTCTTTCTAAGCAGACAAACGAAAAATAAAACCTCTCAAGAAAGGCGGTCACCGGTGGAGAGGCGTCCAACCGTATCCTAATCCAAAGCCAAAGTCGGAAGCCTACCGAGTGTCCGGGGATGGATTCCGAGGATACGGCTCTCACGAATCAAAATCAAAACACATATATGAAAGAAAAGAAAGCACTGATGCCCACGCCGCGGAATAAAACACGAGGCTTCTATTAGTGGTAAGGATCAGTCTCATCCTTCCGGAGGACTACGTTTCTGTCCGTGAGACAACCCCTCTTTGGATTGTTTTGGCTCCGCGCGTGGGGGCGTTGTGTCCGGTTCAGTGCGGCTTTTAGTGCGGATATGGCTTTTGGCTTCGAATTTTGCTTTGCGTTTGTTGCCGATGCTCGCCTTAACCAATCTTAGATTTGCTGCCGGCTCTGAGTTTCGAGTCTTTCGTTAGTTTCTAGCATGGATGTTGGCTTCAACCTGAACTTTGCAATCAGTTTTGGCTTGGAGTTTTGGTGCAAACTTTACCTTTGATTCGAAATCTGCTATATATTCCTGGGCGTAGCTCCTTTGGATATATATATATATATATATATATATATATATATATATATATATATATATATATATATATATATATATATATATATATATATATATACGCTCGAAAGCACTCAGTTTGCTGCAGACACTTTTAGTATAGTTTTAATGTAATTGGATCTTCGGCATTGGGTGGAGTCAATATGGAGACTCGAGATGTGTCTGTGACCGCAATAATATGAAAAACAAAATACCTGTCTATAATATACTAGTGTCTGTAGCGCGCTTGCGGTCTTACTTTCAATTCAAAAATTACTCTGAAACTACGCTGAGGCTCTTGCACGTTCGTATTCGTTTCTCAAAGTTCCTCAGTTATGTGAGAACACTTCGGCAGGTCTTTCTCGCTACGAGTCTCAAATTCGGTCAGTGAAAAAGTAAAGGAAATTTACGATAAACCTCGAAGCGCGCTACACTCTCCGAAACGGCCCCAAAGAGACTCTGTCATATTTGGGCATCGCGCTGTGATCCTGTGAATTCGTATTCTAGCCTTCATGGACACGAATCACTTCGCAATACGCGCCTTGCAAGTTTTTTAGTCGCAGCGCGTGTTTTTTTTTGTTTTTTTTTGTTTTCTAAGCTGCCTGTATTTTGGAACGGTTTTCACCGGGTCCTCAAAAGACAGCAGCTAGCGTCCAAGGAAGCTTAAAAAAAAACCATACTTCGACGAACGACAGGATATAGAGCGCAGCAGGCGTCCATACGACTGATAGCGTTTTTCAGCCTCCGGAACGCTTCATCGGTGTATAAGCAGGGAGACGTAAAGGCGGAATAACACTGCCCGAACATTACGAAAAAAAAAAAAAACGCGGCATTCACGGCTGATACGATGACACAATTACCTGCCAGCGCTCCAGCTTTTGCCGGAGCATGTTTTTGCTTCATACATATATGCATGCTCCGAAGATATGTCCGCGGACAATTTTCATATGACCAATGTGACAAAACCGCCAAATAACCAAAACAAAACAAAACGTCTCAAACAGTTTCCGCAGACCGTCCTCTGTATAATGTTAATAAAAAAATTTTTTAGCTACTTTAATTCAACTGTATTTTCGGAATCACCGGTCTTCACCCTTTCCGGTATGCTATTTAGTATGGCGAAATTCGGAATAGTTGTTAGCGAAATCGTCGAGTGAAAACGATGCTAAAACCGACAATCAAATATATGTAACCGCGTTTTTCAGTGCCGTGATGTCGGGGGAAGCCAGGCTTGCAGGTCGAGAGGGCAGTCTAGAGATGGACTAGGCCGAGCGTTTGTTTCGCGCTGTTGCGCGGGAGGGCTGGAGCGAGGTTACAAAGCGTTCGTCGGACGCCGTGAAAGTGCTCGTAATCAGTTGGGGAGCAGCAATGTAAAGTCCAAAGAGTGAACCCCTTCCTGTTTTCCGGCTTAAGTCACTTGTTTTATTGTTGCCAGTGGAGACTTTCACCTCGACAAACACGGTGAGGACCAAAATTGTAAATTAAATGACTTCGGGGGAGAAAAACTATTTTCGTCCGAATATTCGGGTTACTATTTCAGCAGATGTTTCGTGATTAGAAAATGTTCAGGCAAATCGGGGACTGATAGAAAGCGCCGGAGTAGCTCTTTAAAGCGGTATGACTGTAGCTGAACGGGACGCTGACGCGCTAAAAGTAAAGTGTATTTTTAGTAGCACACTCGAGGACATGCGTGTCAAAACTTTCTGATCCGACGCGAACCGCCAGAACGACGTCCGGAGTGCAGGGCTTTCGTCGCACTGGAGCGTCGACGGGGGATCTGTCCGGCGCCGGCATGCGAACAACTTGCCAGATATCGCCGCACGGCTGTCCGATTTTCGGAGGGCCGCAGCCAATGGCAGCATGGATGGCGCGAAGGTCATGCCATCACGACTTTCGGACCGATCGGGGCAAGGGAGGCGCTTCGGGTTTGGCAGCGGATTCTCTTTTTGCAACGCCCACACACATATGTGGCGGTGCGCTGGCGTCACGCGACGCGAGTCGTCGTTGTGAAGGAGGTGGACACCATCGAGATTTTCCCGCGCGCACAAAACAAGCTGCTGATCTCGCGCGCCATAGCAGCCGGCCCTCTGGGACTGATCGAGGCCGTCGAAACCCGAATGTACTCCGCTTCACTCTACGATGGACAGCAGGACGCCACGAGCCATTCAATGCCGTGTGAGTGTCACGTGAACTTCGGAAGAGACGCAGCAATGCGCGGTGTGCGTAGTCACGTGGATTTGTACGCAGTGCTCGCTTCACTGGGATGGCTCCAAGGTACGCCGCGGTCCATCGCGGTTGCTATGTTGAGCAGAAAAGTAACCTCACGGGAAAATCTTTACACACGCACACTTTGATGGATTGTAATAAAAATATTGTGTTCGTTTCAAAGTCAGTAAAACCAAGAAGGGCGAGGGGCATTTTAGTCTTCTAGGCTGCGTGGCGCTAGCTACCCCCGTTATAAATACAGCCATTAGCATCCATTTTGCAGAGGGTACCGAAACTGGGCGGAGCTGAACGGAGGACGCCACGACGCGCGGCCATGTGCCGGAACCGCCATGTGCGCTCGAACCGTCTTTCCGGCGATTCGCACGCATGGTTCCGACAGTTCACGCCGATCGCGGTTTTCGACGCTGTTTCAGCGCTGCGCTGTTTCCATGTTCGCGGCGTCGGGTAACGCGCTAAAATTAGCGATAAAATTGATGTCACGTGACCTCGACACCAATTCCATTCCTAGCTAGATTTAGCGCAGCTAGATTTAGCTTGAGAAATTCAGTTTTTCCGCTAGATTTAGTGGAAAAATTGACATCACATGACCTCAAGACCAATTGAATTCCCCGCTACGTGACCTCAACAGCTATTCAATTCCCGACTAAATTTAGCGGGGAAATTCAGTGTCTCCGCTAGATTTAGCGCGACAAATGCGGATTTCTCCGCTAGGTTTAGCGGCAGACTTGATCTCAATACCTCAACACCAGTGCATATCGCTCACAAAATTTAGCGGGGAATTGAATTGGTGTTGAGTCACGCGACGTTCATTTTCCCGCTAAATCTAGCGTAGAAACTGAGGTCAGATTCATGAAGAGCTTCTTAGGTTACGACAACTTAGCTAAGAAGTTCGTAAGTTAAGAACATCGTAAGAAGAGGAGAAATCGGTATTCACGAACGCGTTCTTAAGTGAGAGGAGGAAAGCGACGTTCTCGTACGGAAAAACTAGAACTTCCGGTGTCACGCAAGCTCCCGATCCCCGCGAGAGCGGGCTGTTGCTATGGCGACGGCGTCTTCGGCAACACGAACAACCAATCGGAGAGCTCGGCATGGTTCGGAGCAGTTCGAGCACGTGGATTTTAATAATAAACGCAGGCGGCCTTTCCGCCACCGCTTGTCTGGGGTTCGTGTCCGTGCAGTGATATGTCGACGCTAACACGATTTAAACGCGCCCGAATGCCGAGGCCGGGATAACCGCCTTCGTTGACTGCTACGAACTCGATCGCTACGAAGTCAACACAACTGTCATCGTTGCTAAAAGAAGACGGCCCGTGCCAGTCGTTTGCAAAGCGGCGTAGATAGAAACAAATCGCCGCGGCGTTTTTCGCGGCCTCGGAGATGCAGGAGCGAGCCGACGTTAAAGAAGATAGTACGTTTGAACTACGAGAGTGTCAGCAAGAGCCACGTAAATACCTGTTCACACTCGGAGCGGACGCGCGCGTTTGATCGAAGTGCTGGATTCGCGCTGTTGGACCGCGTCTTGGTAAGCGCTTCAGGACCGATCTTTTACGATTGCAACTCGATGCTGACGTGACACTCGGCAAAGAAAGGTTGGACCGGCATCGCGTAGCTCCCACGAACTGTTCTAGCTCGACAGTGACGTACCGTCGTGTCAGAATAAAAATGGCATACTAATAACAAAGTGTACATACCGTGTTGCGAAGGTAATCCATACGGCGTTTATTTGAGCTCTATATCACACAAAACAAGGAGATAGAATCGATGAGAGTCCCTTTTCGACGACAGCGTTCGTCACCGCTGCCTCGGAAAACAAGGGGATGACAAAGGGAAGAGATTGACCTCTTAATCTAAAATTGAGGTCAGCGATCAAACTATTAATACGGGAAGGGTTCACAAGGGTCGCGCGGGCATATTCCATTCAGCAAGCCAGCCGGTCGTGGGCAGACGGTCTTGGCCAAGGACCGTCGGAGCAACGCTGCGTCGGAGCAGGTCGGAGTGCCTGCTAGGCCTATATTCTGCCGAGCTCGTCTTGGCGGTCGCTTGGTCGGTGGGATCGTTGCCGTTGTAGCTTTTCCCGGGTGTTTGTGGATCCAGCGTTCATGTCCGTCGTGGTCGGTTTCAAGTACTTCTTTCTTTTTTCTTGCTGCTTGAAGTCGGGACGCGCGAGAAGAGCACGTAGAAAAATAAATGTCCGTTGGTCGTCGCGACCAAGTAACTGAGCGACGCTGTCGGCCATGTTGATTTGATCGTAAAAAGTGCGTAAGACAGCTCCGGAGCTGTCGTAGGATTCCATCGTAACCTGCGCAAAAGTTACGATAATTTCGTTTCGTGAATACGAATTTGTTCTTACGTTTTGTCGTACGCACATTTTTGGCGTAAGATCGTTTCGTGAATCTGGCCTCTGAATTTCTTCATAGGTGACGTGACACTGAGTCATGTGACGTCAATTTCCCCGCTAAATTTAGCGGGGAAACTGAATTGGAGGAGGAGGATGAAGGAAGAGGCGGAGGAGGGAGGAGGAGGGGTAGGGAGAAGGGGAAAAGCACACCCTTTCCTTCCTCCTCCTTAAGAGTTGCGCTCTAATTTCGCATTGGAAAGATTTGTAAACGTTTCTTTTTTTTTTTTCAAGCGAATTATTCTTTTGTCAGGAGACTACCCAATCAATATTTTGCCACAGAGTCACGTATTTTTAATGAAGCCAAAAAACTCAACTGCTCAAAACCGAAACCAATACATGAGCACGGAGGCTCGTGGCCATGATATGCGGACGATGTGAACCGAGGAGGAGGAGGGAGAAATGTAGAGGATGAGAGAGATGCCGGAAGTCACGTGGCTACACCCAACCGCGTTTGTTATTTATTTTCTCCGCTTTTCCATCGTCTGAAGTAGACGACGAGGACGACAAAGTTGCGTGTATCGTTTGTCGTGCGATTGTCTCGCACTTATATCCCTTCGGCTCAATGTTCTGCGCTTGCAAATCGATTAGCCGGTACTGCGAACGACAGTTCGTCCAGCCCGCGGTACGTCTCCATATTGAGAATGACGTAGTACATGTACTTTACGTGATCTGTGCAACATTTGTTTTAACTCAACTTATCGCAGCTTTTTGGAGGCCACAAAAATGTAAACCGTATTAACTTTTTTATTGAATGTCTGCTTTCGATGACGTGTGACTTTGAATGTGTTTGGTAGGCTATAGTTTGAACACCGCGTGACCATGGGAAACGAGAGTGAGCGCGTCTGAAACCGGCCAACTCTCGACCGGCTTTTTTCTTCGGGCGGGTAGAAAACGAATTTCGAGCCGCGATCCAGTTCTGGTAGTTGCGCCTTTATAGGTCATGTTCAGAATAAGAACCTCGGCGCGCATAAATACCCTGTCATAGTCCCTTTAAGATGGCAGACCAGTGGCCGTATACCTGCCGGGAGCGGAGAAGCGCAATCGATGAAAATTTTCGTGGAAATAACCAGTACGACTAGAGCTACTAAACGAACTACATTTCATGAGCATCGAAACGCCATTTCCCTGTTTGTCTCGTGGGCGCCGCCATTTCGTTTCCCTGTTGCTGAGTGGGAGCCGTGGACCCGTCTCAACGGTGCGCGCCATCTGGTGGCTGCCGCGCCAATTATCTGAGCCCGCCATTGTTCGGGCGCCTACTCCGGGCGTGTATTGGAAGCGAGGACTACGTCAGCCTTTCGGCCCGAACTAGGCTCGACTCGGATCGAAGCCGAGTGCCTGCGTCTTCGTTCGGCGAGAACACGGATCCAATCGCACGCGTCGTACATGAGACGCCAAGGCGTTATCGAAGCTATAGGTTGCTCGCGTTGGAGGCGGAAAAACTGAAACTCTTCTCTCGTCGTTTTCATCCTGCCAGTCACTAATAATAATAACAATAATAATAATAATAATAATAATAATAATAATATTAATAATAATAATAATTTTATTTGCCCAACGGGAATGCAATAATGCAAGAAATGCCCCAGGAATAATAATTATATCATATTAATGTAACTGCTCACTTCAGATCATTGTAGTTATCTTAAAACACGCAAGATAATATTTATTAATTATTATTATTAATATTATTATTATTATTATTATGTTAGGTGTTTTACAATAATTACAATGATCTGCAAATTGATGCAGTTACACATAAACACTATAACTAAGAAACAAAATATTCATGATCACACTCAGGACGCACAAATACAAAATGAATACAAAACTTGGAGGCCGCTTAAGCTTGTAAGAGTTTGATGCGGGAAGCGTGCCTTGCGCTGGCCTCGTCAGTAGCGTGTCTGGCTCGCAACCGAAGGGTCGGGGTTCGAATCCCGCCTAAAATTCTTCAAGTGTTTCTTTACAGGCAAATGAATTCCTTTATAAAATAGAAGCATTGGGGACATGTGGCGACCTTAAATCTCGCATTACATGCCACGTTTTCATCACTCTCATTCCAGGCTGACGTCACGTTTCGCGTGAGTGTTGTGCTATGGTGGCTGGAGGGGTTACAGCGAAGCGGCCGCTCGCAGTTGCGATGAAAACGACTCCTCCGCAGACTGCAGCACCCCTCGCGGTGGCGAATATTTTCATCGCGACACACGCACTGCCCGCAAGGCGGCTGTTGAAAGATCACGTAGCTTCCTTATATTTTGACTCAGGTTTCTGTAACTACATGAATTGCGCACGTTTCACCCGTTAAACGGAGTCGTGCGCCTAAATTCCGCGAACAAGTTTTGGGGACCACTAGCCGAGCTGCAGCCAGCAGACCAGTTAGGCGAGCCGCCAAATATTTCGAGAGAGCCTAGATTGCAGAGAGCTTCCAACTGGTCCATCGGGGTCACGTGATTTACGGGCCGCGTTTGCAATACGTAGCTGACGAGGAGGCGACGAACGCGTTGTTCGTCTGCGAGCGTTCTCGGCATCTCCGCCTGGTCGCAGCGCATGCGCACTTGCGACCAAATCCTCGCCGGTGGCCTCAGCCATTAAATTGCCGGCGCTCCCCCAGGTTTCAGATGGATCCTGGCTACGATCTAGGCTCTCTCAAAATGTTCATCGGGTATCGCGCCCTCTTCTTATCCTTGCGCGCATATACGGCGCCCGACATACTTCCTTCTAGCCACCGTAGTTGTGCGTTGCTTGAAATTCTCGCGCGAGGTCATGCGGCTGTGACGTCATAATCCTATCGACCAATCAGGATATTTTGCGTCGCGCCACCAAACGTTAAAACACAAAAAATGAAACTTATTAAAAACCGATGGTCTGTATTTCATTGTATATTAAATATGACATGCTCCCCCCCCCCTCACATGTAATGCCCCAAACGGGCCCTTAAGGTACAAATAATGAAATTTCTCAACGGGCAGTGGGACTCACGAGGCCGATACACAGATGTCCAGATCAGGAGTGACCGCACTGTTACAAAGCGACTTCCTCCGAAAAAGGGAACGAAAACTTGCGTGGTGAGCGGACATCAAAAATATTCAATGTCTGGTATAGATACCGTGTATATACATATATATATATATATATATATATATATATATATATATATATATATATATATATATATATATATATATATATATATATATATATATCGTACATATGCGCTTGTATTATATTACGTGGCATTAGCCCCAATTAATACATCAGTGCGTTCATTCATCTTTTCATTTTTTTTTTTCGCACACGCTCCAAATTTAGCGGCGTATAACGCCTCGTTTCTCGGTACTCGGTCTTTCACGTGTGTGGTGCGAGAGCGCATTTATGTGTACCGTCCCGTTCGCTCGCACGCGCGCCCCGGAAGCCGTTACGTTTTTGTTTTTTTTTACACCCTTCCCGTAGCGAAGATGCGCACCTTGCGGATTTTCTTGTGCCCTTTTTCTTTCTTACGGGGATGGTGCTGCGAGTGTCTTCCATCGTATACCGGTGGCTTTACGCTGCACCGCCGCCGACGACCGGGCAGGGCGAAGTGTTCTACGCAATCAATCTTGCTACCAACAACCGTCGGGCACTTTCCTCACATGGGCCTTGTACCCTCCCTTCCTCTTCACCACCACCTCCTGGTTTGTTTGTGTGTGTGTGTTTTTGTACCCTTGTTGTACACTTTAGTTGACTCAAGCAACAACACTCACGCTATACTCTGGCTATCCGTTGTGTTAAAAAAAAAATAAGGACTCCGCAAAGCATGAACGGCAAGAACAGAGACTGTGCAAAACGAAGATAAACAAGAGCGGAATGAAATACGACGGATAAGCAGCTAGCTCGTAGAAGGTAAACATTAAATCTTCTTTCTCTCGTGTTTCCTCGTTGTACTCCTTCACGACTCTCCCGGACAACAAGGCCGGTGAACGCGGTCCTCTTTTTATTGTCCTGTGAGTACTGTTTTTTTTTTTTTTTAGCAACCTAAATTTATGTACGGATTTCTTTGCTTGTTTGGTATTTATTGTTGTGTTCTTAGCTGGTCTTCGTCGGTTTCGTTTCGCTTGTTGTTTTGTTTTTCTTTATGTCTCCGTCGGTGTTATGGTGGGAAAGTCCCCGCTTTCAATCTCTCGAATCGGTTGTATTTCACCTAGGAGCATCGTAAACTTGGAGGTACTGTTCGTCTTCGCAGTTCTTCGTCTTGATGTGTTTCGGATATTTTGCTTATTTTTCGCTCGCATATTTTTTCTTGTCGTGTGTGTGTGTGTTTTTTTTTTTCTTGTGCGTGCGTCTCTGTATGTGTTTCGATTGAAGTGTCCGCCTGCAGAGTTTCTTTTAGGTGTGTGCTTTTCTCGCGAGTGCGGGCGTGAATAAAGAACGAAAGCTTTCGCGTTCGTGAATTCGTATGAAGATCCCTTCGTGAGAAAGATGCGTCTGGTCATTGGATTGTCGAAATTCGTGTAGGCGCGAAAAACAAAATAGACGTTTCAGAACATTTGCTTGGTGGAGCCTGCTTCGATTCTTCTTTGATGTGTTTCTAGCAATGTCTGGTGATATGATGTGCTCAAACGCTGGTGCACGTTTATCGAACTGTGAGTTCTCTTTTCGGCGCATAATATATCACGTTTTTTCTTTCTTCTTCTTTGTTCTGTCGGCTGAGTTCGGAATTGGTTTTATGGTGACGTCCTATATTTATTTTTTTATCTGGTCTGGAATTTACTTTTGCTTGTTCTTGTGGACTATGCTTATAATCTTTTGCCCAGCCAAACGCGGGCGCAGCAATCCCTCCCATTCTGTGCGCTCCGCTGACTTCCAGTATATGCAACGCAAAAACACTTCAACATCACGGCTGTTTGACTTTCTTTAAACTGTGTGAATTTTAAAACCAGCGGAAGCTGTTTCTTTTTTTTTTTTTCAAATTCCTTTCGTTAGTTTTTTTGTTTGTTTTTTGTCAGACTAATTTTTAACATTTTGTGTCGTTTTCATTTAGTGTGCTTCCAAGCTGACGAAAGTCACGGCGGACATACAAGTGGAACGTGGATGTCTCTGTTCAGCGTCTCGCACTCTAAGCGGCGAACGAGAGCCGACAGCATCCTCCACAATTTGTTGGCCGCATTGTCGGAAGCAATATATCGTTCCGTCTTCCGCGAAGAGTTGTAGAAGCAGCGATTCTTCACACACAGGAACATGCCTTGTACCCTGTTCTCTTTATAGCCCGGAGAAGCCTTTTTTTTTTTAATCTCGTGTACGGTTCCCACCTCGATGTCGCTTGGTACCACTTACGCTAAATGCTAGATATATTTTTTTTTAAGAAGGGTTTTACGCATTTGCAGGTTTTCCCCAGACTTGGGAAGTAATCCGTTACAAGTAACGAATTACTTGTAATCCGTTACTTTTTCAAGTAATTTTGTAATTGCCACGTTACTTTTTTTCGGAAGTAATTTGTAATGTAATTTCGTTACAAAATATTGGTAACAGATTACTTTAATTACTCGTTACTTTTTTAAAAACAAATATGAGCATAATACAGTAACTGGAGCAATACGAGCAGAACATTCAGCAGCATAAAGAAATCAAGTTCAACAAAATAGAAAACATCAGGAAGGGGAGAATAGCCGAAAAGAAAACACGATTTTTTGTATGACCGGTCACTAGAACCACTAGAAAAACGGGCAAGGCATGTACAAATATACGAAAGACAAAGATCAAGTAAGACAACGCCGAGTAGGCTCTCCGTCGCCTTCCATCGTGTTTTTCTTCTTCTCCCGGGCAGGAGAAAGCTCTTCGTGTTTATTTGTTTTTGTCTTTTACACCGTTTCACCCTTTCCAACTTCTTCGACGTCTCCCGCCACCTGCACAGACATCAAACGCGGGTCCGTACCCCCTCGATTCGCGGGTTCACAACTCGCGTAACAGACGATGTAGCCTCGCGCGAGGGGGTCGAATTCTCTTTGTCTTCGATGTGCGCTACTTTATTCTAGCACGCTCTTGAGGCACGGCTGAAAAGCGCCCGGCGCGAGGCTAAGAGCATCGTCTTCGAGGGTACGGACGATACTTCTTTTGGTTTACTTGTCTGGGCATGGTGGTCGAGTCCACTCCTCACTTTACAGTCAACTGTCAACATAAAGAGGGGAGGGGGTTAGGCCATCTAAGGAGTGCTGACAGAGAGAGAGAGAGAGAGAGAGCGTAAAAGTGGTGTGATCCTCTATTGTTTTGTGAGACCGATGGCCACCGCTTCTCTCGCTCTCTATGCCCTCCCTCCCCTGGCCTCCACGAATATTGGTATGAAAGTGAGAACCGATGAACGATCGATAACCCGTAACCGCCACTTTTTCTCTGACTGGTCGAGTTTTCGGTCATGGAGTGTCCGTCGTCTCCATGGCCATCTCTTAATGAGATGTTCAAAATTCAGGGCATTAAGGAGAACGGAAACCTAGAGTTTCAGTGCATACTTTGCTTGCCAAAAAACACACACATTGTCATCAGCAAGAACAACAAACTCTAATCTACGGAAACACATCAAGGTAAGCTGGGACACCTGCATTCTGCATTGGCTATACATTGTAACGTTAGAACCAAGTTTTTCTTTTCTTGTGAATAACAGGCGAAACACCCGAGTCAAAAGGGAGCTTTCGTAGATCGCTTCTTTAGCTCCGAATCTCGTAGCGGAGGTAGACGCTGCTACTGAGCATGCGCACCGCTAGCTTTGTCTGCACAATTCCAGGGATCATTTCCGGAGGCCGTAAGCTAGCGGGATGGCGGGTGTGGTTGCAGCTTTCGGTGCCTTGTCAGCTTACAGGTGAACGGAGTGCACCTACACTCTTTCTCTTAAATACAATATTTTATTTTTACAAGGACTACCATAATACGGGCGTATGAGAAATGAAAAGTAGTGTTGCAGAACATTTTTGAAAAATATCAAAATTGTTTCTATTGTTTTCTGAATAAGTGTACGTAAAAAGTAACGTGAAAGTAATTTGTAACGTAACGAGTAAAGTAATCCGTTACTTTTCAGCGAAAGTAATTTGTAACGGTAATCCATTACATTTGAGGCTCGGTAATTTGTAATTGTAATCCATTACATTTTTCAAGTAACGAGCACAAGTCTGGCTTTCCCCACACAGCGGCGTAACCTCGAACTTCAGTTGGCGCCCGGAAGAGGAGTTTCGCTACCTCTCCTTTCCTTTCCGTGACTCAGACAAATCGCGGAGTAGGCAATGAGAGGTGGCGCAACTCCACTTCCGGGCGTCAACCGTAGTTCGAGCTTTCGTCGTTTGGTGTCGTCTTTGTGTGACAAAGAAATAAGAAAGAACAAAACACTAGCTAGGTGGCGCAAGTCGCCCCCCGATTCATAGGGATTCAGCCGTCTACCCACTAATCGTTCTAACCAGAGCTCCACGTTCTAAAAGCCCCGAGCGCTTTCGTCGCATCTTCTTCCTCCTTTTCTCGGTGATTGAGTTTACAATTCCTTCGCCACATGTCACATTGCATGTCAATCCAATAAAAAATGCTGCTCGTGAAAAAAATAAATCAAGTGTTATCGGATTTTTATTGCATTATACCGAAGGTATAAGTAAGGCGATTTTTTTTTGTGCGCGCATGTTTTTCTACACACACACACACTATACACTATACATTCCATTAATAGTCAGCACCTTCTTTTACAAGTATACCGACAACCAATACACTCGGCGAAGCACACTTTACGATTAGGACGTGGCGCATTCCAGTTTGTGTTGTGCCACTATAACGCCGCCATTTTCCTTTTAATACATGCACCGTCACGCCATTTGAAGCCGCAACGAATGCCGCTACTTATAAGAAGCACCAAGTGCTCTGCCTCTTTCTTCAATGACGTTACCGTACATACTTTAAAAATCGCAAAAGAACGAACAAAAAAAAAAACTTCAAACAGTACTGCGGCGATTCCCTAGCCGTCCATTTTCACCGCCGCGCACGGTACTCCACCGTTGCCCGAGACTCTTACAGGCGGGGACGCTCCCTTTTTCTTTCGGCGTAATCTAGGTAATCACGTGACCTCCTTACATCATTACCTTCCTTCCCCTCCTAACCTTATACACAAGCGGGCGCCAAACAACTCATGTTTTCAAGGAACTATGGACCCCCGTCACGTCAGGGCGAATCTTCGCTGCAGCGTCCCAAGGTGGCGACTCGAAGAACGGCGTAAGCTACGCCTCCCGCAAGCCAATAGGAACATCGGAGCGAGCCACGTGACAACAAACCGCCGGAATGCGCTCCTCTCGGCGGAGAGCGATCACGTGGTTTCGATCTGGCGCTCCGATTGGCTCAATCTGGGGCCGTAGCTTTTGTTCTTTGCTATGCTATGCGGCGGTGGTTGGACCCTTGCTCTTTTACCCTTTCCCTCTTTTTTATGCTCGCCTTCTTTCCCCTCCATGAAGGTCTTTCCCCGTGGTCTTACGCTTTTGAGCTTTAGCGGGCACGCGATCTTGCGGAGGGCGATCGAAGAGTACATCATCGTTGTCGGCTCCCTGCTTGCCTGTCCGCCTCGGGAAAGCTGGTTTCGTGGCGAAGCACGGGCAACGAGAAAGCCAAAGGTCCGCGTGGCTTAAGAACGTCAAGTGCTGTGACGTTTCGGACAAAGAGTGCTCTTAAATAAACGAGGTATATCATTAGTTCTTTCTTCTTTTAAATATGGATGAATTTCTAAATAAAGGTTGCACTTAGCTAGTACCCTCCTTACTTTACAAGAAATCCTTCTTATTCTTTAATAAACTATTATATATATATTTTTTTTGTAGACGTAGGCATTGGATAAGCTTCGTACTGGCGCGCGGTCATATATGATTACTGCATGACGCGCGTTGAAGACCCCAGGCTAGCAGTCGTACTGCACTTGCTAAATTTCTTATGTACAGCGTACACCGGTATCACCGTACGTCAAAGGCAAACCGATCTTACACTGTCTAAACACGCACGTCAGACATGAATTGGTACAATGCCGGCTAGAGAAAATAAATAAATGCAACAATGGTTTATTTTGGATTGTTTGGGGGAAGGTACTTGGGGGGATTTCCTAAAACTCAACCAATTGTTTTTGTTTGTTTTTTACAGCACAGCGAATTTTGGATGAGCATTGGATGAAATGATCTTATTGTCTGTTTCGAGGTGTAACGAACTTTGTTTTCCCATCACCACTTGAATTAACTAAATAATAAAAAATGCTCAAATAAAACAAACAAAATAACTTTTATAACTTTTTTTTATTAAACAAAGCAAAGGTTTCTTTTTTCTTTTTTGCACAGTATTGGACTTTCGTTAGACGGAGTTTAGGTGGAGGTAACTGCCCGCTCTATGCCCCGCCCACAGGTTCAGTTGTCCCGGCCATTACTACTGAATTGGCTTAGTTGCTCGGCCGAACCAAAACCTAGATAACAAAGCCGTAGTGCTGATAGAGATGTCGTCATCAGAGAAGACCAACGCTGGGCATAGATTGGACACAACGATTGCGTCAACGTTCGGTTCAAACTTGACTCGAAGCCGAGCGCTGACGCAGCACTCGTTTCCAATCATGTCCAGTGTTGGCCTTCGCTGGTGACGCAAAAACGTCAGCACTGACGGCCTTGTCTTTTAGGCGGTGTTGGCCGAACACGCTTGGAAGCCTGGTGTTCTCCCATTGCCGACATCCGGTGCGTCCAGTCAGGCTATGTTGCCTGGCGCGCGTCTCCGACTGGTGTGTTTAGCGTCCTATCCCGCCCATACATCAAAAGTGCTCCCGAAGTGGCAACAAACGACGTCACATAAGCCGGAGTGTCCTGCTGTCGGATGTCGCGATCCCGGCGGCTCGGTCGTAAAAATGCTGGCGAAAAACACGAACGAACGCAAGTGTCCCGACTATCGTTACGGCGTCTTCCAATGCTTGTCAACACTTAGTTTCGGCTCGCGGCAGAAGTTTGTTTCGGCGTCTCGCCACATGCGGCGGCGCCAGTCACGTGGCATCTCCAGGGTCGCATCCCGTTGTCTGACCGCATCACACTCCTATGTCCATTTGGGCGGCAGCTTCTCGTGGCGATCTGTCAGACGCGTTATGCTAGTACTAGTAGGAGGCTATCGTTCTAGGGACCATAGTCTGGCGTCTGACACTGCCTGCTAGTCGTGCCAACAGACGCGCGGCAGCTCCCGGTGTCGTCTGCTATTTCGCCACCGTCAGTCGTCGTCTGCAATGCCCGCTAAAACGCGGACATGAAAGCTGTGCGTCGGCTTCCATTTTCGCCCTCGTCCGTCTGCTATTCCGCCCTCGTCTAAAAACTTCTGCAACGCTCACGAGATGCGACCATGAAAGCGGCGTTCTAGCGTTCAATCATGCACGAGCCACGGTCCAATACAAACGTCTGTCAGTGTCTGTCGATGTGCTGTAAAAAGCGACCTGGAGGACTAAAAAGAAGCAACAAAATCATTATGCAATCAATTCAACTCTCTACTGCTCTTGCTTCTTTTTTTGTTGCATCGGCATTTGCGAGCAGGGTGAGTGAGCGTCATGACGCACAATCGAAAGCGACCTAAAAATATTTGCTTTGCCAGGCCAGGTGTACTGCAAAACTTGAGGGGCTACTTCAGCATCTCGAACCGAAATGACAGGAACATACCTGGACAAACTTGATGCGAGCCGAACGCCCGATCGCCTCCAGTCGAATGGCTCGCGAATTCTTACCTGTGTAGTTAACTTCTCAGAATGTCAAAGCATGGCTGCAATGCACGACGCTTCCACGATTCGCAGAGCAGCGGGGCCGCTTGTACAGAAACCAACATCTTCTTCAGCATCAACACGCGCAAACGAACACGCTGGGCTCAGACCATGCTATCTACCGGGTGTCCCAAGCAGCGGCCTGGCTCTTGAATCGACCCAGCGGAAGTCTGTTTAACCTGTCGCGCTTCGATTTGTGCAGCGCGCCCACAGATGGTGCTTTTTTCGTGCAAAATTTTCTAAAGAGCGACTACCTGATCAGCAAAAGAAAAGGCTTGAGCTTACGGAAACGCAGCAGCTCACCGGTCTTCAAACAATACGGGGCCGTTTCGCACGGGAGACAAGAGATGGCGCAAGCGGTCGCGACGCCAACTGCCGTCAACGAACAAGCATACGGCGCTGAGAGCCGGCGTCTTTAGCAGACGATCTTTTGACTCAAAAACAGCGCGAGCTTTTTTAATATCTGTTGCCAATGCGTTTTTTTATCATCCTTGCCAATAAAACACATTGAATGGACGCATAATCGATTAAAAATGGTTTGTCGGGTTATTTTAACTGCTTTTTTTCGTTGTACTTATGTCGTCTGCTTTGCAGCTCCTTATGGTAACCGCGCTTGTTTTTGCTTCGGCGACTGTCGCCGCTTGCGAAACTCGCGCCGCTTTTGAGCCGAAAAGATCGTTCGCTAAAGACGCCGACTCTCGGTGCCGTATGCTCGTTCGTTGGCGGCAGTTGGCGTCGCCACCGCTTGCGCCATCTTTTGTCTCCCGTGCGAAACGGTGCCGTATTTTTTGAAGACCGGCGGCTTCGCTGCGTTTCCATAGAAGCTAAGCCTTTTTCTTTTTTTACTTTTTCCTTCAAGTAAATTCTGCTCTGCAAAATTTACCACAAAAAAATTCACCATCTGTGGGGAACGCTGCACAAAATCGTACCTCGATAGGTTAAGAAACCGAATTTTGAGGTCAATTTAAAGAGCCTGGTCGCTACTTGGGATAGCCTGTGACGCGGGACGCTAGGCTAAGGCCAGTCCCGTTACGAAAACAAGCGAATTCAATACGGTTGGTTGAACGCCATGTTATCGAAACATGTTTTAGAGAACGTGCACGTTTTATAGAAGCTCGGTTTATAAAAAAAGTGGACCCTTGGTTTAGAGAAACGCCGTTTATCGAAATTGCGACGCTGTTTAAAAGAAACAAATAGAGGAGGACGCTTAAGCTTCTCCTTAAGAGTGAAACGCGAAAATCGGGTAAGCGCGGTCTGCGCAGCTTAGTCACTAGCGGTCCTTCTGCGCCTTGCGCTCGCACCGCACATACGTAGCGTGGCTGACCTAAAAGCAGTGATATTGGTCACCTCTGACCGAGGCCTATTTGTTTTTACATCGAAGATGTTATGTGCCAGATCTGGAGAAAAAATGTGTCCCTAGATGTTAACAAAACTCCCGTTTGGACGGCGCCCTTCGTTCCGATTGGTCGGCAATGAGGGGGCAAGTGATCAGCGAATGATTGATGACAATCGAGCGCGCGCGTGCAACGGCTTCGCAGAGCTTCAGCGCTGACGGTCGGCGGACGATACCTGTGAGCGTGATGAATGAGGTTCTGAGTCCGTCCGTCCAGGGTGAAGACATCCATTGCTGTACTGAATGTCAGCGCGTGACGTTCTCGCGCACTCGGTGCGTGACCTGGGCGCTTAAATGGCATCGATGCATTAGCCAAAGCAACGCGCTCGAGCTTTCGAGTGTATACCGGATTGCGAGCACTTCAAAATGCATAAAAAAACTATTGGGCGTAAAAATGGCTGAGATGTCACCACTCAAGCAAACGCGCGCGCTTGTATGAAGGCACTCTAGAGCGGACCATTGGGACGCACGCGGGGCTTGGGCACCGTAAGTCAGTGTTCCCTAAACGGCCATCCGAACAGGACACGTCTCGGGTCCCTTCCTTTGCATGCGCTCTGACGAGGCTGAGGGCAGAACGCACCGATCTAGCCTTCTTTTCTTTCGCTTCCGCGATGCTGATAAAGAGACTCCTTATCAGCTCTTTATCAGCATCGCTGTTAAAGAGCCCAAGTCGGTGTAAAACCTAAAATAGTCATATACCAACATATACGTATACCAACGACCAACAACAGAACGTCTATCGACCTCACGTTTAGCAAGAACGTATCCGAAGTCAAAATACAACCAATGGCGGTTTACCATAGTGACCATAAGGCAATGATCACTTTAGTCACTAAGAAATAAATAAAGACAATTAAACAACGAAGTCGTGTACGTGTCTTCATTGCAATCATATGTAAATCGTATAGATGTCTTAGTAGTAAGTTGTAAAGTTGTCGTAAAGATAACAGGTTAGCTGGTCATCCATCTTCACGTGAAGTGAATGGGCTCTGCCATCTTTTCTTCGACGTATGATTATTCATGTACTCTTCCAGCCCTGCCACCAGGAATCTCCCGTTAACCAGTGGCGGATCCAAGTGGGGGCCGACTAGGGCGGCCGGCCCCCCCCCCCCACCACAGCGAAAGTCGACCCCCCCTTTCCCCCTTCTCTTAGGGCATGACACGGGTGGACTTCCTCGGGGCAGCAGAAAAGAATGGGAGATAGCATCATTGCAGTAGTCGCCCCGCCCTATCCAAACCGGAGTTCTGGATCCGCCCCCGATGTTAACACTGTCTTCCTTCACAGCGACGCGACCAGCTCGCCCTACCGGGTGAAACATTCAGGGCCGAATTCGAACGTTCGGGCGTCATGAAGGAGACCGCAGCGATAGGCGCCTACCAGATGAATCTTGCTGCGGATGCGGTGACTTCACTGGCGGCGGCTAAGAAGACGCTGGTCGAAGCACGGAATGGCGAAAGACAAAGATGTCTTGCGATCGACCCGGCCAAAACCGTAGTCCGTCTAAGGTGCGCACTGTGTGCCTTTCATGCCCTCGGCGACGCCCTGCGCAGTGTCTTCGAACAATACGGGAAACTTCAGGAGATAACCCGAAATACCTGGAAGGCAGATGACTCAAGGCATACAGTCATCCACCATGATGGTTCGCCTTGACCGAAGCAGCGTCTCCGTCGACAGCCTCCACACCAGCCTGGCGTACGTGCGCGGTAACGTCTTCGATCGATGGCTCCCTGGCGTGCACTGCTGTGCTTACGGGCAAAAACTTGCCCACCTACGGAAGGACTGCAGAACGCACCGGACAGCTAGTGTCTCAGATTGCGGACAGTGATTGAAGACGGCCCCGCACGAATGCGCTGCCGCACGTTACCAATCGAGACGAGTCGCATGACTTTGAGGTAGTTGAAGACGAGGCAGGGGCCATTGGGGCGCGCAGCGAAAGGCGGAAGAACTCAGAAGCCTCAAATGGCGACGTGCAGAAGAGCTAGAGAGTCAGCCCTGCTACCGAGCCGGACGAGGTTCTGTTGGGAGAGATATGCTCCCAACAGATTTGGGAGAGAAATCATTAAATCATTTGCCATGGGGACTGTCAACAACAGCATTTCTTTACCTTCAGTATCACTGACAAAGGCAGAGGTCGAATTCTACTGCACCAGAGATGACTAGATTACTGATACCTCGTCGTGACGCTAGGTGCTTTTTAAACTTTGAAATTTATAATACATTTCCCTTTGGGACTGTCAACAACTAATATTTCTGCACCTTCATTATGCACTGACAATGTCAGAGGTCGAATCTCTGGCACCAGAGATAACTAAATCACTGATGCCTCGTCGTGACGCCAGCGCTTTCTTGCGTACGATGGGGGAATTTATATTTATAGTAAATTCCCTTCCCTTTTTCATAATTTTCTCTTTCCTTCTTCGAGAACGTTGAAACCTTTGGGTGCGGTTTTATGTTTTGTGCCATTCTATGTTGTTTCTCAATGAAAGAAGTCCTGTTTCCATCCCCGCCCTCGATGTTTTATCCTTTCAAGTATACGTAGGCAGACTAAGTTCAGTCCGCATAAATATACACACAATTTTTCTTCCCTCGGACTAAGGTCGTTTTTTGTTTTTTTACGTGTTTGCGCCAGTGCACGAGACCCGTGCCTCGAGCGACCCTTGGACGCAGATGACGGCGCAGCTACAGTGTTGCGCAGCACAAATGAGCTGCCCTTGGAAGCGAACGGCGGCGGAGCACCCGCTCCGCCATGTGTTGTGCGTTTCCACAACAATGGTTGGCGGTGCTTGAAAGCGTGAATTTCATCGAGGGACTTTATTCTGCACCAGGTCTGCACTTGCCGGTAGCGCCTTCAACTTTTGTAACCTGCGAGGATGGTCGACACTGAAGTCCTGGAAAACATTTGTTATCCTCGGAGAACAGAGCAGGCTGTCTCGTATGACCAAAGACAAAATGTTCAAAACGAACCTTAGTGTGCACAGTAACGGAAGCATTCGCATCTCCTTCACCAACAACCTCCATCCACCTGAACAAATATAAAAAAAACGAGAAGCGTGAGTTTGTAATTTTTTTTTAGAAGTTCATAATTTCTTCTCGAGTTGATCCATCGACCGTTAAAAGTAAGCGACACGAAAAATAGAGCCTAAACTATATTTCGGTACATTGCGGCTTTTCACTACTGGCCAACTCACGGGCATAAGAGCATTGTCAGAATGTTAACTTCGACGGTGCTAATTTGAAAACGCGATGGCCCTAGCTTCTACTATGCTTCAAACCACACAATCTTACTTGTCGCATCTGGTGATAAGTAGCTAGATCAGAACTCCTGACGCCACGGCGAGGCAAATATTTGTCGTGATGTCACGGATGGGAACCCTAAGAGCGCGCCATAAAAACAAATCGGCGTTGGATCGTGGGAGAGTAGCGCCACTGCCTTCCCTGACTGGTGGCAGGGCACAAACATATACTAACATAGCAGACGACCAAACCTCGCAAGGCAATTGACTGATCGGTCTCTTTTGCCATCGCATTCGTCATTTCAGTCTTTTCCAATCTTAGAAATTTCGAAAGGGTTGATCTGAACCAGCCGCGCTAAGATCGCTAGGGAGCGTCATCGCAGTGAAAGTGCTCTTTCGCCAATATATTGTATATTGTATGATATTATTCTTCAAGGCAGAAACATTATTTTTCAGTGCCGCCCAGCAACGACGCTCCATGTGGTGCAGGTGCGAAGATGAGTCCTTGTTTAACTTGTGCGTGAATAACAAAATCTCGGTATACAAGAAATGTCTTTATAAAGAAGCTGTCACCCCGCGATTTCGAACCAGCTCACCAAGAATGGAGAAGTCAAGGAGAAACTGCTCACACTATGAACCAAAATGGCGATCTCGTGAATGCACAACATATAAAACAGAAGTATAGGCCTCTAGCTCCAAAGTTTAGAACAGTGCCACTCGAGAACAAAATGAGGACGTTTCCGAGAAAAGAGAACCGCGATATTCGGCCCGGCTAAATAAACTATGCATCACACAATGCTCAAACTCTTGAGAATGTGACGCTAGCGTTTGGGAAAAATGACGCGAAAGCTTAAATACGTACCGTTACCTAGATTTTATTTTTTTTTTTTTAGAAACATGGAATTTTTTTATTTTGAGTCGACGTCTATTAATCGTTAAAAATCGAACTGACATTGTGAACGCTTGTGGGATTTGTGTCAGTGAAATCACTTGTCAGCAAGAAATAGAATTTTGATTTCTTCCTTGCTGACAAGATTTTTTTTTTATTGAAATAGGTGTTATAAGAACCTGCAGTGTTACTTCTAGTTTTTGGCGATGTTAGGCTTAGGTGGACGTCGGCTTCAGAGAAAATTTTCGTATTCTTCAATTGTCTTTTATCCAGGTAACTTTATGCTCTAAAGTTCGCGTTCTTTCCGAGCCTATATCAGGTTCTCACGATGTCGACTTTGAGATCCATAGTTTATTTAGCTGAGCCGAAAAAACATGGTTCTCTTTTCAAGAACTAAGGCGGGGCGCACCCCCCCCCCCCCCGCCCCTACAAAAAAAAGAACAGTGTTTTTTTGTTTTTTAGACGCACAAATAAACTCAGCATCACCGAACGCTCATTCTCCGCCCAAATGTAGCACCGCCAGAGGTCAAAACCAGATGCCAAAGTTTCAGACCGTTCTCTTATGCGAAAGTTATAATAAGCGATATTTAGAAAGTTTGAATGGGAAATATGGGACCAATTTTCGCCGGTCTTCGGTAACTGGCGCCGTAAATCAGTAGATCCATGTATTCGAGAGCTCGGTCTACCACTATTTCTCCAATAGAAATTTAAAAAAAAAATCACTTAAACTTTTTTATAAGATAAGGGTTAGTGCAGAAACTTTGCATCTGGTTCGTACCTTTAGTGCTACATTTGGAGTGGAAAATCAGCGTTCGGCGATGCAAAACTTATTTTTGCGATAAAAAAAAACATGTATATATAAATATTTTTTGTGAGTGTGTGCGTGTGTGTGGGGGGAGGGGGGGACGTTCTCTATTTGTAAAACATTTTAGGTCCTCCTACGCGTTTTCCGCGCCCAGCACAGATATGCGAACGGATAGCAGACGACAAAATAAAACAAACATTCGTCGCCTTTACAATTTTATTTTTTATCAAACAGAGAAGTTTGTTTGTTTCTAAATGTGAACTAAAACTGCATCATCGTTCATATATTTCATTAACAGCATTATTATATCGCTGTTATCCAACTCGTCGCCAGCCTCTTCTATGGCGTTCTGGGTGTGTTTACGTTCTCCACACCTCCTGTGAGCGAGTCTTGCAAACCGGTATGCAGACAAAGAGCAGGCCGATGTAGGACATAGAAAATGCAAAACTGCCGTTTTAGTTCTCTTTTTTCTTCAGTAGCTTTGATTTGAGTATTTAAAAATATACATACATTTGTTGTTGTTGTTTTTTTGCAAAACGTCGTTCGCGTGCTCAGTTTCAGGTACGTACGTTTGCAGTTCAAATTTCGTGAGGCTTGCCAAATGTGCTGATCCTAACGGCCGCACCACCGCACCCTGTACTTCCGATAATTTCGAACGTGTTTGGAACTTCGAATCCAGTCGGAAATCAAAGCTTGTTCTACGTTATGCAAGCCACCATAATCTACGTCTGTGACTGGCTCGTATCTCGCGCCGCCCGTTGGCCGCTTCCGGCAGTGGCGGACGCAGGGCGAAGAAGATCTAGCTCGAGATCGGCGGCGAACAGCCCGCGGTCCAAGCCCACCCCAAGCGCCCGACCTACATGACAGCAGCTGTAGCATGCGACTCGTTTGTTCGGAAACATTCTGCGCCGAGAAAAGGTACAAATAAATGCGGTGAATCCCCTGAATGCAGAGGTTTGTTCACGCGCTCACAATCTGACTCAAGCCTTGCGGAACTTAGGAAATGACTGCGTGACTTTGATCTCGTCGATGCAACCGACGGGTGTAAAGGCCCTCTTCCTGAGCTACACGCATCGGCAAGGCGATTGTCACGTGCACGACTGGACCGCGTATACATGTCCAGTGAGCTTGCCAGCTCGGTTAGCCGCATTCAAGGTGTCTCCAGTAGCCCTTTCTGACCACGCAATGGTTACAATGCGAGTAGGAAAGGTGGACAGAGCGGACGAGAAATCCATTTCGTTGGACCTTTTTGAAACTCAACGAAAGTCTTGTTGACGACGGGACTCTGTCCTTTCAGATAAGAAATACCTAATCAGAAGCAATCGCGGATAGGAAGTTGACGCGGTAGTGCGGGAAGAGGTCAAGGAAAGAATTAAACTGCTACGTCTCGATCACGGACAAACACAGGTCAAAAAGGACGCGAAACAAAGTACGTTCTACTGCAAGCCCTCGAAACGTTAATTTCGGAAGACCACAAGACTCCTGGAGTCTTTAGGGGATGATATGCGTGGCTTCAAAGCGAGCCTGCTTTATCTAATGGGAAGCGAATACAAAGGCGCATTGATCAGATGCAGGATCCGAGCACAAGAAAGAAAGGAATACCCTTGCTATTTTTTTCTAAAACCATAGAAAGAACGCGAGCGCAGCATAATAGGATAGACGCACTCAGTGCCGGCGATAAAGTGCTAACAGAACAGGAAGACTGGAGAACACAAAAAACACCCAGCAGGAACTCGTAAGAGAGTTCCGACAACTAGAAAAGACGAGGCGTCAGACATCCCGCTGGATGAGTGCTTCACAGAGCTTCAAAAAGATTCCCTCAAGCGTAAGGAAGCGCATGAACAAGAAGATCACGACAAGCTGAAATTAAGAGGGCTTTAAAAGAGCTATCAACGCGAAAAGTTTCCGGGGCGGATGGTCTAGGCTCAGCCTTCTATAAAACGTTCGCTGACGTTTTAGCTTCGATGCTATGTTACGTGTTTGCCGAAATCCTTCAAAGAAACCTAATTCCACCTACTATGCGACAGGCACCAGCGGTACTTACTTAAAAGAAAAGCACAAATTCCGACTATATCCTCATCGAGCAATTCAAGGCCAATCAGTCTCCTCACCAGTGATTACAAACTATTTGCGAGAATACTAGCCAAACGCATGAAGATGGGTCTCAAGTTTTTTATAGGTGACCACCATGCCTGTGGCTTTAAAGTTAGGTCCACCACCTCTAATGTGCACACTCTGCGTATGCTCGCCGAAACCTCTGAAGCGACAGGCTTATCCGCAGCGGTGCTTCACATTGATTTAATTAAAGCCTTCGACGGGGTTTCGGATTTCTTTTTTCTGTTCAGTATACTAGAGGCCTGTGGTGTCGGCAGAACTATAGCCAAATGCATTAAGCTGTGCTGGAAAGATATATTCCACGCAATTGTTCATAAATAGAATAGTAACTGAAAAGATAGCGGTTAAAGCCTCGGTTAGACAAGGCTGCACGCTCTCGCAAATACTTTTCTAGTTCTATCTTGAGCCTGTGTGCAGAAGGATTATTAACGATAATAGAATTCAGGGAGTCTCCCTCGTCAGATATGCCACGAAAATATTAGCAGACGCAGATGACCCGACTGTTGTTGCTGCGTCCAGACATGAAGTTGTCCTCACCGTACAACATTTCGTTGATTTTAGTGAAGTGTCTGGGGCCCAAAATGAATCACGAGAAATCTACAGGTGCGTGGCAAGGAAATTGCGATGTAAAGCCAAAGCGTTTTATAAATATTTTCTGGAGCTCAAACATTCCAAACTACCTTGGTGTTAGCCTAGGTCCCCACTGTTTTAAGTACTGACAAGGGTGGAGTTCGTCTCAACAGCTTGAGGGCCAAAGTGCTGGACTGGCGGGGCAGAATCCTGTTTATGCTAAGCCGTGCCTTTGTTTGCAACTTCGTTTTCTTGTTCTACTCTAAGGTATGCGGCTGAATTTGTGCCGAGTCACGCAAGTGAAGTTCATAAGACGCATCGTTTTTGTGCTACCTTTGTTTGGAATTCTACTTTCGAGCGCATGAGACGCGCAAACATATTTATCGGTCAAGCCAAAGGAGGTTTCCGAGTCGTGAATCTTGAGATCAAGCCGGAAGTTCAAAGCCTTGTATTTCTTGGTGACCAGCGGAACTCAATCATAGCGCAATCATTCATAAAATTTGGCGCACGGTTTCTAGCCCCTGCCTCGTTGTAACCCTAGAAGGAGCGGCGGCGTCAGGGGCTGTGCTAATCTTCTATAAAGAAATTGCTGATGCCCATAAATTCTTTGAAGCACGCTTCTCTCGGCAATACCTGAGCAAGGTGAAGAAAACGCTCTATTAGGACACCTCAGACACTGTCTTTCTACCGCCACTTTATTGCTCAATTCCAAGGAACCAGCGAGGATTCTACAGTCTTTAAGCAACTCCCGGAGTATCCCGCCCCGAAAAGATGCAATGTACTTTTTATTTGCTTTCACACCAAGGGACTGCCAGAAAAGACGTGGCAGGAGAAAAATTATTTTTTGTTCCGTAGAATATGAACAGCGCAATATGTAAAACGCCAAAAACTCTCCAGCATGTCTTCATTTTCTTTTGTTTCAAATGCAGAATTGTTTTGGGCGTTTACGCTTTAAAATGCAAGTTGATTTGCACATGGACTGGCACAGTGCAAAATTTCTCGAATTCGTCACTTGCCCCGACAGTAACTGTTGTGAAGTACTTGCTCTGCTCGGGTTGCATGCAATATGGAAATCCCACACAGATCACCTCCTAATTCTTGAACCGGCGTGGCGAACCGGCGTGGCGTGGCGGCAAACCGGCGTTGCGTCACTTTGAAAAAGGCTTCATGATTACGACTAGCCTTGTTGCTGCAGCGGAAAACTCTGAATTAGACGGATGGTCTGATTTGGCATCGCGCCTCAAAGCGCCAAGAACACATTGAAGTCATAGGTGATGGGTGGTGTTTCGCGTCATGTATATGTCAAATTCGAATGCTGAGCACTTCCTATGTCAATGTGTGTTTTAACCTATGTACATAAAAGCCATTTTATGTAAACAAAAAAGAAAAGCGGGCAAAACAAAAACAAAAAAGGCCTAGTCAGTAGCATGTCATGCTCGCAACCGAAGGGTCGTGAGTTAAAACCCGCCTAAAGGTCTTCAAATTTTTTCTTTAAGGTAAATTAATTACCGTATAGAGTGAAATCATTTGAGACAAGCGTCGACGTTTAATTTGAGTTACATGTCATGTTTTATTCCATTTTCATTCGACGCATGACGTCACATTTCACGTGAGTGTTGTGGGTTGTTTGAAATTCCCGCGCGAGGTCATGTGGCTGTGACGTCATGACCCTGTCAACCAATCAGGATTTTCTTGTTCCACCGACGCCGACACCGACGCCGTCTTTTCTGCGACACGAGCTCCCTAACACTCGCGCGTTAAAAGGCTCACCTACTTCGCGCGTGTGAAAAGTGAAAAGGTAGAGTGGCAGACAAGAGACATGTAACGGGCGCCCCCGCTGCGGCGAGACGCCGAAACACACTTGTCGCCGAGCGATGGAACGTCTGCTCGTGCTCCTCGCCTTCTTCGCGCTGTCGCTTCTTTTCCCTCGGGTTTGCGAACCATGTTTCGGGTCCTCGCCGCTGCAAAAGCTGTGCGCTGAATCCCAGACTCCCCGAGAAATGCTCTGTGCTACCAAAACCTCGCGCTCCAAATCTGCGACCGGGCACTTTGTGGCTCCGTCATCGAACTGCGAGGCTTTGTGAGTACAGGGAGGCTATAACACTTCGAAATACACGCACACCAGAAAGATTCGGAATCGTGCAAGTACCGATTTAGTCTTTTCCGCCACCAGCAAACTCTCAGGGTTATGTAAAAAAGTTAACGCCTTACCAAAAACAATTACCGGCTGCACTCAGAAGCATAAAGCCCCATACATCCCTTGCTCAGAAGAAATGATATGTTCCTTTCCCCCTTTCATTAGGCTAACAATGCATAGGACAAACTGAAAGATGTGTAAATGACAGATTAAGGGTACATAACAACAATACCCGAATAGCCAAACTCAAGACTTGTGGGCATTCACTGTTGTGACTGTTCATGCACTGCAGACTTCAAGAATAGCAACGTAATTGAAAATAACTATCACCAATTAACGCCATGAATAATTGAGGCAGCTAACATCATGCACAGGAGTCCAACAATTGTGTTAGTAGTTGCGTCCATTACGGTTACTGAGAAAATTGTTAAATCTTGCACTTGAAGTAGTCGGTGTAGACATTGCCGCTTGTCTTGTAGAGAAGAACAACAGAAGGAGATCTGACTAGTGGTACCGTACATGTCACATCTGTCTCAGGGTGAAGATATCCATTGTTGTCCTGAATACGCCAGCGCATGACATCACGCGCACTCAGTGCGTGACTGGGGCGGTAAAATGGCGTCAATGCATTAGCCATATGCTGCGTGAGCTGAGTAGCACCCTGGATGGCGCTTTGAGCATGCAACAGGTATGCAAGCCACCGGAAGCAAGCTGGCTTGTCCCGGTAAGCCGAGCGATATGAGCCTTGAACCCTGTCCGAGTGCATGCTGTATCGAAAAGCGCTCGGGAGCGCTGGATCGTCGAACTTGCTTGTTCCCTCAAGAGACACACTAACATTCGCGCGGTTAATTAGCACGCGCATGCTAGACAAGAAGTATCATGGAAGCCGAATGTAAGCATTTCGAGATTCATAGTTGATCAAATGTGAATATGTCCCGAGTTAAAGGTGCCTATTCCTGGGTTTTGTCAGAACGGGAGTATTAAACTAATCAAAGACACAAAAAGCCATGTTCCAAAGTATATCGACTGAATGCACTAGGAAGCCCAGCGCACGCCCGACTTCGGGACAAGCACCGAACTTCCGGTGGCTTCACTTGCGCCAGGCTCGGGAGAGCAGCTAAGCGTCCATGCCCTAGCCAGCTAGTAGATCGACTGTGGTGACACCAGATTGCGCCACTTCAAAATGCGTCAAAAAACGATTGGGCGGAAAAGTGGCTGAGATGTCACCACTCAAGCAAAAAGCGGGCGTGTGTATGAAGGCACTCTAGATATGACGATTTTCATACGGGTAAAAGAAAAAGAAGAAGACGAAAATGCAAACTGAGTTGTAAGTCAGCGCGACGTGAGTGGACGCTTTTTTCTGGTGTGCCTGCTTTTAGCAGTTTTTGGTCTGGTGACCCCTCCAGTACCTCTGGAAAAATAAAGTTTATTGTGTTGTATTGTATTGCATTGCATTGTGTAAATTGCGTCGAACGGTGCAAATATTGCGAAAGAAATTGTTTTTCTTCGTCACATGTGCGTTACATTTATGCAGACTTGTGCGGTAGTCATTACGAGTAATCAAAGTACTTGTAACCGATTACATTTTGGAGTCATGTTGCAATGGTTTGAATACATTCATTACAGAGTAATCACGAGAGTTTTTTTTTGTTACTTTTGTAAGTACTAAAATTACTTGTAACCGTTAATATTTTCCCCTTCCCTTTTCTAATGGCTCCCTTTGTTTCTACAAGTTTCCCACCAAGGAATCGTCGCACCGAGTCTCCGATAGAAAAATGGTATTTCGAAATAGATGGATTTAGAAAATAAGTCGTTTATAATTCGGTGATTCTAACCCAATCATAGACAATACGAAAGACCCGTGTTTAAACCGGCAGAAGGATGGGTCGTTTTGAACATTCGAAGTAATCGGAAGAGGTAACGGTCACTTTTTCAGGTAATGGCTAATTAATTTACTTCTCGAGTAATCGAGTAATCTAATTGAATATATTATTTTTTAACGAAGAGTAAGTGAAATCGTGATCGATTACTTATTTTCGGGTGACGGGTACGAGGCTGCATGTATGGATATGGATCCCCGTTCCAGGCGGCACAGATAAGTTAGATCCTTCGGAACGCTCACGGCTGAAATCGCTGCCGTCACGGTAAGAGGAACAACCTCCCCTATCCCTTCTCCGCCCCGGTTGCCCAATCAACGGAACGGTCAGCGCCAGCGAGCCGTCGTCCTGCCGTTACGGTCGACGGTTACGTATGGCCATGCTGTCACGTGACTGACCCCCCCCCCCCACCTCTCTTTCCTTCTTTGATTCAACCCTATGGCCCCTCGTTCGAGTCGTTATGAGATAATGAGGCTCGTGTCGCTGCGCAAGCGAAACGAGGCCTGCGCGCGCGCGCGTCGCATCTGTCGCGGCCAATTACGTTTCGTCGCCGGACGATAGAGGCGCCTCAATTCACCCTTTTTTTTTCTTTTCTTTTAATACCGGCGTGCTGCTAACGCTACTGTTTTAATAATGGGAAGCGTTGTAACGAAAGGTTCCTTCTCCCGAAAATGTGTCCATCTGTCCGTGCGTATACTCCATGGCACGCGAAGTCATGTGACGTGACGGTGTCGTGTCACTTGACTCGCTGTCGCGACGTTGCGTGAAGTAAGTACGTGACGTCAGGCTACGCGCGTATACTCCATGGCACGCGACATCATGTGGCGTGACGGTGTCACCTGACACGCTGTCGTGACATTACGTCAGGCTACGTGACGTCAGGTAACGTCACTTGACGTCAGGTAGTGTAACCTGACATCGCATGACGTCACTCGACATCCGTGAGCTGACGTCACTACACAGTGTCAAGTGACACCACATGACGTCACGTGCCATGGAGCATGAACCGGACGCACGGGCCCTGACGTCACGTCACATGATTTGACGTCAGTGACGTCACGGCCTCGCGCGACACCGCTACTTGACACTACAACATAACTGTGATGCTCGATCTCTTATGTACGGTGCTCGTCAAACTTATACGGAACACTTGTGAATATTGAATGCCGGAAAAAGGTACAATATGAGAGAACTGCGCATATTTACGTGAACTGAAGGTATGCTACGGACATAGTGGGACACAAAGAGAAATAGCTTAGGGCTAGCGCCAGCCATGCACGCACACATAGAGAAAAATAAAATAGAACAAGCAAAGAGTATGCTTAGCATGTGTTCCAGGTAAGTTTGCTGGGCACTGTACATATATAAAACGATCGCTCGACCCTTATATAGAACAATACACTGTTCACAAACAAACGCGCCTGCGCAGAAATCAGATATGGGTGAGATAAAGCGTCTGCGCTTGCGCAGTGCCGACAGCAGTGCCACCGTAGTGGCATGACGTCTTGGTTAGATGGTCTATACACGAACTTAGCTCTGCTACCTCACGGCGCGGTGGTGGCGCGTCGGGCGCACTTCCAGTCGGGGGCTGTGGGCGGAAGCCACCATGCGACATGTGCATTCCTGCGTTCTTTTGGAAGAAACCAGACAAAAACCTGCCTTCTCGTCAAAACGCCGCGACTGGAACTGTACTAAAAGAGTCAGGAAAAGTTTGAAAGTCCGTTTTCATGCGTTTTCTGCCTGCTCGGTTCGTCCAAGAACGTGAATAGGGGCCGTGAAGAAGGAAAACCAAACGCCGTCGGACCACGATGGCTTGTGCAGGAAGCACATTGGGTTGAATTAACAGATACTTGTGGTCGTCAGATTTACTTGTTTTGTTGCAACATGAACGCGGGAAAACCGCCAAGTTGTCCGGACCACCTGCGGACTACGTTCAGTGCGTCTTCAAGTTCAAACGGCCGCCTGGTCGTTCGAACTGTCGTCTGCTCGTTCAAACGACAGCGGCCCATAGACCAAACGTGGACCCGGTAATTGCGATAAAAAGTAAGTGCAGGCCTCGAGATACTTTTAAGATTGAAGGTTGGTTGAGGTGAGTAGATTCGGTGTAAACAGCAGATACAACGAGATATTTATAATTGGTACCGGTGGCCGTTACCGACCTGTTATGCCCGATTCACTTGGCTCGATTCTGCTTGCGATTTTCAGTATCGACGTCGACCATCTCAGCTACGGTTCACGCTTTTGCAGCCCGAGCGACGTCATGACTGAATATTAGCGAGCAGAACTTCATCATGCGAATCAGGCTTGAGCGTCCATTCGGTGGTGTCCACGCGGAATGACTCACCTCATCTCACATTATTCACGCGAAGTTTTGCGGTGTAACGAGCCTCGTTAATTTCGCTGAGGCCGCTCAAGTACTCAAACATTGCCAGGAAGGCGTAGAATCAACAATTCCAACGCGAAAAAGTGTACGGTGACTCCCACCGACGCCGAGAACATCGCATTCCAATGGTTTGTTTATGGGCGACTGCAAGCTTCTTGCACACACTCCATCGTGCGTGCGCGGCGCCAGTGGCGTCCGCTAGGGGCGCTCTGGTTTGTTTGTAAACATGAGTTGTTATATAAGGCAATCGATTATATGATCGCTGCCTTTTTTTTTTCTTTTTTTTACGTAAGGCCATAAGGCTTTTGGTTAAGGTCATTAGATAGTTCTGCGTTCTTAAGAAATTTGTACTAAATATTTGCTTACCATTCGCGATTCTAAAATACAACTTGGGGCTACTATCGGCGCTCTGCGAATATTCAGTGACTCTATGAGAGACGTCGCAGTGTTGCCAGCTGAATCTATTCTCACTAGTTCAACACCTCAACAATTCGACGGACTTGTTTCGTCGTTATCGATTCCGTGGAATAAAAAAAAACTTTCATGAAACTGTCGATATTCTAATTGATATGCGTTCTACGATACCCGAGCAATTATAGCCCTCGGGAACGATCTTTTTGTCAAAAAAAAGCAGAAATTGACAAGTTTGTGTATCTGGCCCAAAATATTAATCGCAAAAAAGAAAAATTGTAGAGCCGTGGAATAAGAACTATATGCGTCCAAATGTTTCATTACTGCTGTTTATTGATACTTTATGACTTCCATATGAAATATTACCGGGAAGCATTGCGATGTTCGTTGTTGTTAAGTTTGAAATTATCAGTTTAGTGTTTGCGCCTAGGCGCTGATATGTCCCAGAAAGTTGGGGATGTTAGGCGATATTGAGGAGAGTCGATCGATTTCTCTTTATATCTGTTTGATGAGAAATAATAGTCATTGAATTGTATTATATTGAATTATGTTGTATCGTGTTGTATCGTATTTAGAATATTTAAAATCTTGTGCTTTCGAAGTTTATTTTTCGTTACACTTGGAGGCTGTTTTTCGGAGTTTATTTTTCACAGAATATTCGGGGTTTATCGGAGTTTATTGTTCTTAGATCTCCCATTCCGAAATTCGAAGTTTAATATTACTGTATTCAAGTTTTCAGAAATAAAACTACAAATATGTATTACCCGGACACAAACGTACATTACATTTATATACAGGGTGTTTTCTTTTTAAGTTTCACAAATTTATTTTTAAAAAAGTCATGAAAGCTATACTTATGTGGTTTGTACAGGTGAGTTATACGGCCAGAGGGACTTAGTACAGGGGGCTAATCGCAACGATCAGCCGGCTAATTAAGTAAAATTTGTTAATTAACTTTTGAAACAACGAAAATATACATTTGTTTCCAAATCGAAACTTGCTCGGCGTCATCGAAAACCACTAAATGAACTCTTTTTAGAAATAAATAAGGCAGGGGCAGCATTCTACGGTGTTCCGTAAAAACGTTCAATTTCGAAGCGCTTCAAGGTTTTGGGTTTCTTATCGGAGCGCATCCCTGCGCCCACGGTCCTGCTCCCTAGTGGCCGAGGCGCGCAACACACGTGCGCCATACTTCTCTCGTAGAGAGCTCCATCCTTCGAGGGGGCGGCACGGAAAGATGCATGGTGACTGAGAGCGCCTCTTCCATCCTTGAGTACAGCAGTGCAAAACTAACAATGTCGTAAAGATATAAAACAGTATAAAATAAAACAATCGTAAAACATCAGACACATAAAAGCCACGGAATAGCGACGTATCAAAAAAAGTGTGCAATCGACTCACATGTTCGCATCCCAAGTCGTCCCTATCAAGACACAAGAGTAGCACAATATCGTGTATTTTTTTTTCCTTTCGACGAACGAAAAAATGTATTAACTAAATAAACGAGCCATATAAATATCGGCCATTTCACGAATTTCACAAGAAAAAAATATAATGAAACGCGTTTACCTTCTAAAGTTTGAGTAAACAAATGCATGGCCTTACAAAAATGAGAGCGCGTCTGCGAAACCCCGCCCTTCAAACGTGCTTTCAGTTTTCTTAAAAATTGACTGATTTAGGGGTTTTCAATAACGCTCGTCAAGTTTCTAATTGAAACCATATATTTATTTTCAATAATCAAAAAAGTTAATTTGTACATTAAAATTATTTATTAAGCTAATTTGTGTTTTTTGTTGTTTTTTACAATCCCTCACGTCCGCCGTAGTTGGTAATTTTGTGGCAAAGATTTTTTTTTGTTTTCATCCACCTTATTGGTAGAAATTTTGAACGTGTTGGCTGAAACATCCGGTAGAGGTTCGACTTATGCTCATGGACCGAAAAATACGCTATATGCCTAAAGCTCACAGAAGACTGATTTCAATTTCGTCGTCCGCGTTCCGATCTATAGTCGTCTGCTTTTGAAACCCGGCGCTACAAGTTCGCTTTATGTTTTCGTCGAGCGCCGTCCTGACGACGACGCAAGGTACTCCATCTGGACGCTACGACATTTCTTCAAAAAAACAATATTAATAAGAATAAAATACCCAAGGCCACGCGTTCACTCAATCTTCAGCTATCAAAAGTTTAACGTACGTCGAAAGAGACCCAACTGTTTCTGGCACTCGACCAACATGACTTTACACAATTTCATCGAAAACAAGAGCAAGCAAACGAAGTTTCCCTTCTTCTGCGATCGATAGCGTTGCACGCATTGACACACACAAACGCACACACAGCCAAACGCACTCAGCATGACCACGGTCCTTTTTCATACACGAACAGAGACACACAATCTTGATTACAACCCCCTTTCGGCGCATGCGAGTTTGAGTACCGGAAGGTTTTTTATGCGGATATTAATTCTGCACGCTTCTCTTCTTTTATTCTTATTTTGTTTTGGTGTTTTGTTACCGCTCAATACTCGTCTGCTAACGTCATGTTATCAGAGTTATCGGGAAGGCCCTCGTCGTACCAAAGTATGCAAGCGCGCGCAGGGGGCGCGCGCGGGGAATTGTGGGTAATTTCCGGTCGTCTGCTTCTCGTCGCCGCAACAGACGGTGTTTCTTTGTTTCTCGCGTCGCCATTTTCCTTTTTTTAAGTTCGGGCCTCGCCCTCGTTTCTTTTAAAGTTCTCTTTCAGCTCGCATGTTTTAGAAATTACGTGAGATACAGTGTCGCTCGTCAACCATCCCCCTCATACCTTTTAAAATTTAGTCAGACTAATTAATCGCCTCATTAATTAACGAAAACGCTTTTTTCGCGCCGCGAGGCATCGGACCACGGCGAGATAGCAGAAGTGTAAACGCTCCCAGCGTCGTCTGCTTCGACTCAAAACTCGTTTTCGGGACTTTTAGTGTGTGCGCGCGTGTGTGTGCTTTTTTGTGTGTCTGTTAACGTTGAAGAAGAAACTTCGGGACATGTCTACGAACAGAAGGGTGCAACCGAACCAGGGCATTATCTTCTACCCTTTTTCGATGACGACGGACGGTAAGTATTTGTTTAAACTGATTTGGCTTATAACATTACAAACGTGCCGCGAATTATTTTTTCAGCTCACTCGTTTCTAGCGGTGGTATATATCTCTCCTCGTGAAGGCGTCGATATATTCTGCCTTATTTCTTTAAAAAATTTTTCGCCTCCGGTAATTTTGTAGAGCTATACTTTTTTATATTGCTGTAATTACCAAATATCTTGTTGTAAATTACCTCTACCCCAGAACGAAATATCGTTTCCAACGTCAACGTGAAGCGACTTATCCTGGTTTGCATTAACATTGCTCTGAGCTCGGGTGTTGAATGACGGTGACCTTACACTTGTACTTATCGGATTTTGACAGCGTGAAGCAGAGCATCCGTCAGCCATTTTGCGCACTAATAAAATGAAAATTGTGAGCGGTAATAAATGACTTCCGTTAAAAAGCCTCGTGAACAGAACGTCAAGTGAACGACTACATAACCTCACTTCACTTGACCACGAAACTAAGCGTCAGGCAACTAGCGTCGCTTGCTCGGCCAGTTCTTGAAGACCGAGCAACTCGCGTGACAAGTACTGCACCCAGCGTTTGCAGTATTATCCACGCGACCTGCTGATTTCTGACGAAGTCAGCGGGCGTCGACTTCGTCAGAGAGCGTGGGAGGACCGACTGCCTAACAGCTGACAATATGGCGGCTTTATACATGCTCCCCTAGCGACGGTGGCGCCCCTGCATGTGTGACTATTGTTTTGGAATGACGAGCAAAAATAATAAAGTACGACAGATGGGAAGACAACATATCTTTCTCGCGTTTTCTCGCCCCTTATCGTTTTAAGATCTCATAAACCAATTAAACTTAATATTGTGATTTGTCACCATAATGTAACGCCCGGTGTTCTTGCTCCTTATCGCGTCAAACTTGCGAACCGATTTACCTCAGTATTGCGATTTTGAACTGTCATGTCAAAGAATATATTTTGTTTTATTCGTTAAATGCCTCTTATTATTATTTTTTTTTTGCTTTGGGTGTTTTTGTTTTATTCGGTTTTGGTGTGATTTTCTATATCACTTTGTCGGGACGCCGTGGTTGGTAGTGCTCACATTGATTCTTGCGACTGGAATTATTTTTTTTTTTTACTTCTGTTTGGTTAGCGCCCTTTTTAAAGTAGAGTTAAACCGCGGTCACACAGCTAGTACATTGTGCAAAAGACAGTCTGCAAACACTGAGGCGTGTTTTTTTCATTGTATGACTGCCCTGTGACGTTGGTTACAATACAAGAACTGACTGCCGACAAGTTCGATGCGTACGAATGTGTGACGCTAAACATCCTTCGAACGTGGCTGAGGCGTGTCCGCCAGATAAGTTGTTCATCGTGTCCGGTAACGAACGACGTTGTATGTACTTAGAGCAGCGTTACTGCGGCCTTGTAGGTGGCCAGCCACTTTATGCCTAAACACATGATACACAGACTTGACGAGAGTGCTGTCTTGTGCAGTACAACAAAACATGGTGCTCCTTAAGAAAAAAAATAATATTGTTAGGTATTTGCGTTTGAAATATTGCTGGATGTCTGCCAGAAAATTTTGAATTCGAAATGGTCTTTCTTTTGTTACCTAGCAGGCGACATCCAAGACGTAGTAGTCTAGTTCTGTTCATTCTAGTCTACGCTGCGACGTTCGCCACTTCGATATCTTCACACACACACACACACAAAAAGTGTAAAATAAAACTAAAATAAAAAGTGACGAACTTGTCACAGCCGACTGGCATGACAGTGCAAGTTTTAGGAGGAGGGTATGTATCAGCGAGGTTACTAGTGGGCTAAGAGCGATAAACTGGTATCCCGTTCACCAGGGAAAAGTGACCCCCACCTGCCCCATGTTGTACAGTTTTCACCACTTGATACGTGACCGCACCAATTCTTGAGGCTTTTACGCAAAACGGGGCCGAGATTTGTATTGCGATCGCTGTAAAAAACGTGATAAACAATTTTTTCAATACTGTTAGCCCCAGAGATCAGTGTCTAGCTCCAATAAAAACCCAAAATACAGCACCGCGGCTGACGGAATCTAACGGAGGCATTGCGAAGCTGCCCTAGTTTTAGTCGTAAAAACACATTTTGGACTTAAAGCAAACGAAACAAAACTTATCCCGTCGGTACTGTTATTAAAGATCAATAAGCAATTATTTGTGCGGGGTACTTCGTTAAAAGCTAGACGTAAACCTCCAAGGTCAGGTGTCTAGTGGTCAAAAATGTGCAACATGGCGGCGGCCATTTTGGGGGTCACTTTCAGCTGCCAGTTTATCGCTCTAAGGCCCTCTACCTCGTTGGTATATATTCGCTTCTGGCGGCGCCATTGCGTGGAAGGAAAGAAATGACCAAAAGGAGTCTTTAAGGCAAAATGTGCTTCGTCATCCGTGTTGCGTGTTGGTCGTCGCATTCTGGCGGTAACAGGCGGTGCCCGGTACCGATGAAACATGAGTGTATTGATTTTGATTTTATTTAATGAGAGTTGTTCGCTGTCATTAAAGGGTTTTAGAGCGCCGTACCCAAAAGCTCGGCGTACACGAAGGAGTTGCGTCGAGCCCAATCCGCTCGTTGGAGTGGTGCATGATGATGATGACGACTCTATATTTTTGCGCACGCAAAGCTTTTGGGTACGCTATGCTGAAACTCGCTACTGTGCCAACGTGTATTTCCGTTGTTTGTTCTGTTTGTGTGTAGCGTTGAACCGTCGTTCGACCCGCGGTTTTCGTCTCCCATATGGCGCGCGACAACGCGGAAGACGACGGAACATTCGCAATGACCAGCGCTCTAACCCTAGAGCGCGGTGGCCGGGTTAAGTGGGTCGAACCACATTTCTCTTGGCTCGCTCGCTCCCCCGGAGCAGCCAGGATTCGCAAAGAAGCGCCGAAAGACAAACACTATAGCAATTGGTGGGGCAGTCAGAACAAAGCAAATAAAAATAAGAAAAGGGGGAGATGGGATCGGAGCATTTTTGGCTTGATTTATGACCGCTAGATCGCGGTAAAGGGCCCATCTATGTTCAGGTCCGACCGTTTGCCACCGGACAAGACAATACTCGTGCTTCGCGCAAAAGAAAAGAAAAAGAAAAGAAACGAGAAACAACTATCAGAATAGGGCAGCAACGACGGATCTGAATCGGTTCTCGGTCGTCGCAGCGTCCCTGTCTATGCTCCGTTTCGACTTGCGATGGAGCGTGGTGGATGCCACGAGCCAATCCGAGCCAATCCAGTGCGAGCTGACTGTCACGTGACTTTCGGGGAGGCGCTGCGACGACGACAGCTGAGAGCGTAGACATGCGGTACGTTCGAGACACGGGATTGGCTGGGATGAATCTCGTAGCGTCTGCAACGGTCCCTCTTGAAGCGACGCGAACGTAGTACGGCACGAGGTCGTGCTCGGGTTTTCGGCGCCGACTCGGACCGCGGTCGGAGGCTACGAGCTGACTCGGCTAATTGCGCGAGCACGAACATCTGACGTCACCGGGGTTGGAGGGAAAGACGAGCCAATCAGCGGCCTCAGGAGCTCGACGTGACGGTGCGGTTTTGATCCGGCCGAAACGAGTCGCCCAAGATGAGGGGGTTCACGATGACGTTGCGGTTTTGCAGCCTCTGGCGCGGTCCATCTCTGACTGGGTAGAGGGGGAGGAGTGTGAAAGGATGTCTGGGCTTAGCCTCGTAGTCTGCGTCGAGCGGAAGATATTGTGCTCGACGTGAAATATCGGGATCAAGTGCTTCTTTCTGGTATTTCTTTTTTTCTTTACTTTGGTAGAGGCCTTATTTTGGCTCTTGCTGGAATGCTTGCCAGCTTCCTTGACGTTCATGCTTTGCTTTGTTTTTGCTTTGTGTGTGTGTGTGTGTGTGTTAGTTTGGTAGGGTGATTGTTTGTGCGTTTGGGCATCTTGGCCGCCGGTTCATAGCTTGGGGTATTATTATACGTCTTGGACTGCCATTGGCCGTGACGTTTGACCGAGTCTTGGTCTTTGCGAAAGAACAGTCTTTTATGAATCGGGATTTGTTCATTTTCTTTTTGTTACATCTTGTGATTTTCGTGAGAATGGATTGGGAATGTCGGGGAACTTTTTTTACCTTTTCATTTCTTCATATTTTTTTTTTACGTGATCGCATTTCTTATTATTTTTTTTTTTGCGTGGTTAGTTTGGGTAGGAGAGATGTGGAAGTAGGGAGGAGAGGGTGACGAATGTCGAACGTTGAATCGCCCGTGTCTATAAAATCTTCCTGGTTTGAGCATCTACCAGAAAATAAAAAAAAAGGTTATTACAGAAGTTTTGAAAGCACTTTTCACAGTCCGGTTTCGAAATGCGGTTTCTGTTTCTTCGATGTGACGTGAAATGCCGAGACACGTACGGCCAATAATGCTTGTATTTTTGTTTTGTCGCAATTGAGTGGAACGAGAACCGAAAGTCTGATCGATTAATTCGGCGTTGAAGACCTTTTCACTCCTGATAATTTAGTAAGTCGATAGTGCAGAGCTGGTACGGTACGTAGGAACCGGCCATAATTACGATGCGTTTTTGCGAAAATGCTACCTAAAAGGCACGAAGAAAAAATATTTCCCTATACTTATTCTGCCGCACTTTCGGTTACTATGGCTTGGAGTACATGTGGAGTAGAACTTGGGGTTGGGGGTAAAGTTTGTTCATTTAGTTCTACTATCAGCCCGCGAGGGCTAAGGCAGAATTATAAATCACCACGTACGGATGAATACTAAAGTACTAGTGACAAGACGTATACTTCGTTTGAGCTTAGCTCGAGCGTGAGCTTAGCTACGGGTGGTCGGGGCCAATCAAACGCAGGCGATAGGACGCGACTTCGCCCACACTTCGTGTATCACTCCGCGCGGAACCTGAGCAGAGGAGTCGACGAGAGACATTTCGTCTGCTACGGGAGTATCGACGGCATCGTCTGCTAGCACAATTAAAAATGCCATTTCGCGTCCTGGGATAAAACTGCGGTTCGGTGCGGTGGCTGCTTGGCTTCGCGGAGGGCCGTCGCACTGCCGGCAGAGGAAGGCCGGGGCTGGAACCCGGAAGTGGGTAACGTTCGGTGCCCAGACGGGTCTTCCTCTCTGCCGGGGTGACGTCCGGAGCCCACGAAAAAGCGGGTTGACCGAGCTCACTGCCGCCCGGTCCCTGATTTCGAACAAAGCAGCGCGCTCTCTCCGCAAACGCATAACAGCAACAAAAGCATATCGCGTCCCTCCGGTCGCACTGTAGTACGTGTCTTCTCGGCGCTCCACCGACACCGCGATGGTTTTGCGTCTGACCGCCGCCTCGACACCCGATTTTGACCCGTTTTTCATCGGAGAGCGTTTCCCGCCGTCGGCGGATCAACGTTTTGTCGATTTCCCAACGTCTGTTAGCACCGATGATAGTTGAACAACTTCGCGGTACGACGCTGTTTCAGACTCCCGACGAAGTAGAGTACACATTCATCACGATCTCGCACCTGACGCCCAAACGTGCCTTTCTTCTTATCTTGTCTTGTCGATGGAAATTAGGAAAAAAAAAAAAAAGGTGTCCGGAAACTTGGTGAGAAAAGCGTTGAACTTGAAGCCCTCGATTCGGCCATTGAGAACAAGAAATCGCACAAAAAGAAATATAAAAAAAGTGTTTAGTAGTCGCATCAGTGTTGAAATCAGGTAGGCGTTTTTCGTCGGAGCATATTCATTACTATATTATGAAGAACCTGGAACGTCATTTATTTCAGTAATTTTTTATAATTAGTTCTTAGCAGGACACAACTGGAAATTGGTACAATGTCTGCTGAACACAAAGTATTTCTAAAATTTTTCTATTGCGAACTACTTCGTGATGCGTACGAACGCTCTTTTCCAAGTGGTCAACCGTCCCCCAACCTTCGGCTGGGCTCGGACCTAAGCTAGAACGAAGTGTAGAGAATCGTGCCAATAATATAAAAATCCCAAACGTCCTACGTCATCAGTATCAGGTGACCGGTGTGTGTTTGCACACCACAGCTCGAAGCTCACGGAGCCAAAGGTTCGCGCTGCAGAGCCCAGGAGTTCCTCGGTTCGATCCCCACCCCTGCCAGTTTTCAATGTGGATCAGCGTCGTACCGATGTTTGTTTGTCCGATCGCTACTGCGTGATGCAAGTCAGAGACGCCAGATTAGCAGCGTGAAACATTGTCGCTTTGCCTCAGAGGCACACTGGCCTTACGCTCTCTGAACACGAACGTTTAGTTTGCTTTTTCTCTCGAAACTAGCTAGGCTCACTCTCCGCCCTCATACATCTCGACATAAAGGCCCCCCCCCCCCCCCAAAAAAAAAAAAATATTAGTATGTAGTGTTTTTTTTTTGTCTTAAATGTTTTTGAGCATCGCCGAGCGCCTCTTCTCAGCCCAAATATTGCAAAAGTGGTCCGAACTAGATGGCAAAGTTTGAGACCTTGTCGTTATCTGGTTCAAAAGGTAACGAGTGATTTTCGGAAATTTTCAACGAGGAAAGTGGCGGCCGACTAAGAACTCCGAATACGGGGAGAGTTGGATGACGTCAGCTACCGAAAACCGGCCCCCATTTTCCCATTTCAACTCTTACAGGACATCGCTTACAACTTTTTGAATAAAGATAACGATTAGTTCCGAACCTTTGGCATCTGATCCGAGGGCCCTCATCTGGAGACTTGGCGAAAAAGTCGGCGAGAAATCTGGAGGTCGTGATTGGCCGACGCCGCACTTGACCTTGGCGCCGGCCAATCAGAGCCGCCGGATTTCTCGCGTCGACTTTTTTCGCCGAGTGTCCAGATCAGGGTATTGAACCGAACCCGAAACGTGAACCGAAAACCGGAAAAAAAACGTTATTTTTGCGCAAACCGGAGTTGACCCGGAACGAAATAATTTTTCTCGCTCCGGAGCGGAACCGATATGTTTTCCATGCGGTTTTCGGTTTATACGCGAAGGCAGGTTGCGTGAAAAGTGCGTGGCGAAAAAACACAGTAACCTTAAAAGTAAACCAAAAAATGAAAGAAAAAATATATTTTTGCGCAAACCGGAGTTGAGTTGGACCGAAATAAATATTTTTTTCGTTTCTGGACAAAACTAATCAATTATATTTGCGGTGTTTCGTTCATGTGGGAAGTCAAAAAGCGAAAAAAAAATAGGTAGCGGAAAGCTCTTTAACGTTCCATTATCAGGTTTTCAGGTAACGGTCGTCTTCATAATTTATAAAGTTCGTCTCAAGAACTCAAACGAAATGAGCACAGTAACTATAAATTCTCCGGGATTTCTAGTCTTATGTATTTCTTTAACAAATGCCCACGTGCGTCCCAACCTTTTCTTGGGGACCGGAAGTGGCTCATCAAAGAAAATTTAACACTAGAACAATCCCAATTCGTACGTCAGCAAAAGTGACCAATAAATGAGCCTGTTTGGTGGCAAAATGGTGAGTTGGGCTAGTTGGTTTTTCATCTCGAACTAAACGCAAAAAAAGGACAAAGAGAGGTATAGACAACACCCTTAGTGTTGTCTATACCTCTCTTTGTTCTTGTTGTTTTTTTTTGGCGTTCAGTTTAAGCTTTTTTTGGTGTTTCTTGTCTTCAATTTTTTAGAGTTGTGTGCAATTTACTTTAAACACCTTGATTTTATTGTACAACTGATCGGATAAGAAAGCGATACAAAGGCCGATGGATATTTTAGAACCTGCACTAGTTGCCATACTGTGGCGCATCTAATCTGCTTTCAAAATAACTCAGCGGATTTAATAATCTGTCCGAAATTAAAGTCTAGCACCGGGAAGGAGAGGGGAGATTTAATCAACAGTTACAACTACAGAAAACAGCAAAACAGCTTCAATCTCTGGTAGCAGAAACAGCAAGGACCAAAACGTTTTCTCCTCAGAAACACAAACATCAAGGCGCTCAGCTCTTCTGAGCATTGCTAGACAAGGAGCCGCGGCTTTCAAGGGACGCCAACGTGTTGCAGTTTTGGGAGGAGAGAAGGGAACGCCATCCAGAACTCTACCCATTGGCGCAAGTAGCCCTGGGAGTGCCTGCGACCCAGGTCAGCGTGCAGCGAGCCTTTTCTGCACTGAAGTTCATTCTATCGTCTCAGAGGTGCCGTCTTTCCCCGGATATGCATGACGACGTCCTGCTTCTTCGGTCAGCTGCCTGACATTGAACTGCGCTTTCACCCACGTCCCGAGGTGCCCCAGCACTAGCTCGTTCGTTCCACACAGTAATGTGAGCCTTTGCTTTCTATATGTAACACTTTTATAAAATATGCATAGTTTATCTTTTGCTGTCGTTAATTGTTTTTGTAGCATATGAGTACGAACCGGTTCGAACCGGTTTGAACCTTTATTTTTTCACTCCGGAGTTGAACCGGAGCTGAACCGTTTTCCCTGAACCGGAACGAAAACCGGAACGAAAAACATTTCGCTTCGACAGCCTGGTCCAGATTGGGGCCCCAGGACCGCTGGCGGTACATTCGGGCGGAGACTGGGACGTCTGGCAACGCGTACTTTACTTTAGCAAAAAAAAAAAATATATATATATATATATATATATATATATTTTTTTTTTTTTGGAGGGGGGGACGTTACAGATGAGCACGTTATCGGAGGGCGTTTCATTCGTCACTAGTGTGTAATGCACGTTGGAACACCACCTCGGGTTGGGCGCCAGTCGTACTGCACTGGCTCAGGTTGTCATCTACTGCGTCACCACGCCTCAAAGGCAGACTGATCTCACGTTGTCTTAAAACTCTCGCGTCAAATTCGTTTTTGTTGTTTCAATCTTGTTGCAACGCGGCTTGCTTTTTGTATCTTTTTTTTTCACCGCTTCTTTTATTCGCCCATGTGACCACCGATCAATGGCCTTTTTATGTAGCGCCAAATTTTGTAAAAACAACAACAACAAAATTTGCATATTACACACTTGGTGTGTGTGTGTGGGGGGGGGGGCGGTTTGTTCTACAGTGTATGAAGTGCTCTGTGTTGCAGCACATCAGTTGACAGATTCCTTGGGAAGTCAATTATAGGAATGCGATCGAAGTCAACTGAATTAAGTTAAATTTTAACATCATTTTAACCATCTTTTGGGGCTCAAAGGGAGAGGGTGAATGTCCCAAATGTAAATGAAGCGATTGCAGAACGCTTCCGCAATTTAAATGTCTTTCATCTGCGAGACTTTATACTGACATTGTGGATTGACTAGTAGCTTACTGGATGGCAAGATCACACGTTCATCTGTAATAAAGATCACGATTTCAGAGCAAAAAAAAAAAATCGACTAAAAATATTGTATATATTTCACAATAACCTTCACTAGACGCGGCACGGGTTGTTTCGCTTTATTTGCGCTTCACCGGTTTTGCTCACAGCGAACACAAATTACAATTTCTATCGGCTTACTAAATCATCACACCGCCATTTTGAAATTTCAAACGTAAAAATAGAACCGCACGAGAGAACAGAACAACGAAAGGCGAGTTTATATGGAGCGGTGTATCGCGACTCTGAATGAAAAAAAAGCGTTTAATTAACGTGACTTATGTTTCTCCTGTCACTCCTTGCGGTGACCGCATTTTCTTAAAGCTGTTAGTTTAATTAATGAAGTCAAAAATGATCTTTTCTTGTGTGTCTCGCGTCGCCTCAAGAAAAATCGTTTCCCCGCCACTTTTTGCCTGCCGTGAGGTCGCTCCACCTCTCGGCACGATCGGTCAACTACGCTGCCAGTGGCATAAAGCTTTATCCATGCTGGTATTGTCGTGTGCTTTGAAACGAGTCCGTTTTATAATCCGCTTCCCATCGTCTTCAAGAAAAAAATTAAAAAAAATTAAATATCCGTAATTTGTAAGAGAAAATATATCGCGTGTAAATGGTCTTATGGCACTAGCTTAACTCGCCTTTTAGGTGGAAACGAGGAGTAACCTTGGAGCCAATTTTCTGTCTTTCTGGATTTGACTCGGCGACTCGCTCGGGCGTTCGTCATTTGCAAAGCGGGCGTGTCGTCTGCTACCGAATAGCAGACGATGCAGCCGACGAGCGCGCAGAAAAAAGTTCGGCGCGCTGGCGGAGGGAAAGAGTGAGAGCGAACCCCAAAGGAAGAGGAGGAGAGTACGGGGCGAGAGAAAGACGAGTCCCTGAGAGGGCAGCCCGCGGCTTCGACCTCCTCTCCGCGTCGCTCTGGCGCCGCGCGAAATAGTGCGGGCTTGTTCGCGCCCGCATGCGTCTCAAATTCAGTCGTTTCGGACGCGATTTTTTTTAAGGACGACGATTAAGAGAACAAGTAACGTTACGTGTTAATTCCAAGCTCCGTGCGTGTCGTTTTGGACGGCGCGGGCCGTCCGGGCGTCCCCGGCGCGGAGGGATCCGGGCGCGCGGAGGGCGCGACGCGGTCGTCCCCTTTTATCGGGCGGTTCGAGCCGGGAGCCGGCATTTAGTTGGTACGGTCGGCGGAACGTCGGTTGTGTTCTGTTCTTGCAGTAGCCACGTCGGGAACACCGGTTTCGTTTTTATCTTCAGTTTTTTGCTCCTTTTTCTTCAAATCTGTCTCTTCTCCGTCGTTGCCTCTCTCTCTCTCTCTGTCTCTCTCTCTCTCTATCTCTCCCTATCTCACTCTCTGTCAGGTTTTTCTGTTCTTCTGCGCGTTACTGAGTTTCAACCCCGCCGGTTTTCCCACCACGTTCGCTCCTGTGTGACCCAAGGTGTGCCCCAGCGCGCGCCCCCTTTTCAACGCTAACTACGCCACCAGCGTCGTCGAGAAGGCAGTGGTCGTAGCCGTCGGCTAAACAGCCAGCCGAGTCTCTCCTCAGTTTCGTCTCCGACGGCTTCGGCGGTTTCGAAGATTGGGACGAAGAAAAAGGACGACGGAGAAGAAGAAAAAGTGCCACGCGTTACCCGCGATCCCAACCTTTGATCTCTCTCTGAAGAAAACATCGACAGCAAAGAAAAAAACGCCGCGCCCGTGTGTCGTCTGCTTTGGCGACGGACAAGAAAATCTGCGCGCTCAGCAGAGGCCTGTCTTCGAAGTCATCCGGCTGACGACACACGCGACAGACACACGCTACTACGGTTATCCCCCGGCGAATTAAGCGGCTGAAAGAAGCGTCTGGTCCGTCTGTTCTTCTACTCTTTTTTTAGTTTTTTCCTCCGAACCCCGGGCGCTCCAGCAAAGACACGAAACGCAAGAATCTTCTTCAAACTCATCCAGCACTGTGAAGGCGCCCTGATTTCCTCATCACCTCGACGATTTTCGCTTGGGTTGTTAAGAAGCCTCTTCTAAGAGCGGTCCTACGAACCAAGGTGAGTCGACGTCACTACCCGTATCTTTTCCTAGTCGCGAATACGTTTTTTTTTTCTACGCGCTTTTAGTAACGCTGACAGCCTGCCGACGTTCCCCTGCGCGTTCAACTTCTCCACTTAACAGTCGTCGCTGCAGTCGATTCGGTGTCACCGGCGTCACATTGAGCGATCTTTACCGCCTTTTGCATCGTTATCAAATGAAGAACGCTTACCCATAAGTCGAATAAGTACAATAGAATCTTAGAAAATAAGAAAAGCACGTTTCCCAGCGATGCATAGGCGTTTTCCACTGAGAGACATCACTAGGATCACCACAAACCCATGTCTCGATCAGTGGGGTCTTCCAGTTTTATACGTGCACGATAAACTATACGTATTCCTGAATACCACGTACTCTGGAGCGCTAATTTAATAATTCCACGTGCAATACCGCCACGCCGACGCGGAGAACCAATGGCAGTCGATTGAGCGATGCCAACGCATAACAATGAAAAGGCGATGGATCGTTCTAGCGAGTTTCCGCTGCCTAGATTTTCGGTGTTGACAGTGTTTTCGGTTAACGGAGCTTCCTTTACGTCGCCTGTCGGCTTGTAACTATGCTTTCGTCACGCGGACGAGCGCATCCAGCACTCCTTTCGATCGTGCGTCTAGACAATCTCGCCTTCCTTTGTCTGTGCCACCAATTTCGATCGCTTTTTCGGATGCGCTCGATATCGAAACTGGCAGTTAGAGGATACTGGTATCGTATATCGGTTCTAGCGACACGAATGCGTTTTATTTTGAGGGGTCGTTTTCAAACGCGAGTGATGGAAAACGTGGCGAAATTGACTCGAGCGCGGCGAAAAATACGACTCCTCCAAGATGGCTTCTCCGCACGGCGTCGGTGTTTTGGGGGAAGGAGGAAGGCGGCTCCGCGCGTGGCATCCCGGGAAGGGAGCTGCTCCTTTCGTTACTCGCCGCTCCAGGTTTTCTGGTTCTCTTCCCGTTTCTTTCTTTCCTCCCCTCTTCTCCCTTCTCTTTCTCTTCCTTTCTTTTCTTCCGTGTTCCGTTTTGTTTCGGTTCGGCTTTTTTTTTTTTTCCTCCCTCCCTGTCCCGTTGTGTCGTTCGTCGTCTGCTGCCGTCGTACGCGCGCGTGCCGTTTCAGATCGTTTCTCGTTTTGTTTTCTTTCTTGCATTTGGTTTGGGGAGCGAGTCTGTTGTCTGCTTTCTGTATGTATCGTTCGTTCGGGAGTTCGGGTTTGACATCCATATGGTTTTTGTTTTCTGTTGTACGCCATTTTTTCGCACCTTTTCTTACCTGCGGTATTTTCAGTCACTCCGAAACGTGTGTGGGTCTGCTTGCCGCTTCCAAACGGCTTACAGGCGAGTTCTGTTTACTCTCAGTTATCAGAAACGTTTATACGCAGATTTGTGAAGTGTCCACTTGTGTTGTCACTCAAACAACGGAGCAAATCGAGGGTACTAACACTACTTCGTGATTTTTGTGTGTCCTTTCACTTAGCGGGAATATCTAGTAACAACACCAGCCTAATTTTCTGGGTTGTGCGGGAGCCTAGTGTGAGCATATGTTTGTTAGAACTCTTAAGAAAAAAAGGCGGTCATGTTTCAAAACTTTCCGTATGTATAAAACGTTCTTTGCGATGTTCGCGAGCTTGTATGGTCAAGTTTAAAAATACTGACCACTCACGACACTTTCTATTACGACGCAAGCCTGAAAGTGTTGTTTAAACATGTGATTTCTCGATAAAAAAAAAACAATATAAACATCTGCGTAAATGTTCAGTGCCGCGGCGCCTTTCGCGGAGCTCGCTTGCCTGCTGCGCACTGACGCGAGCGGGGAAAACATATGGTAGTGAAGGCGACATTTTCCTGATTTCGAAGTGGCTTTGATTGCACCGCAGTATCGCAAGAGGGCATATGGTGTGGCGTTTTGTGTTGCTTTGTGCTACAATGTGTGCTAAATACTTTATATATATATATTAATTGGTAGTTGTGCCTACTGCCTCTGCCGTTTTTTTCAATCGGAGAGTAATATAATGCACGCAAAAGGTTCAGCTGGTCCAAATGTGGGCCCGATTTCCAGTTTCAAATTCATACAGACAGTAACCTCTAAACTTTTGTGATGCTCCTGTGCATTATCATGTAAAAAGACGGGTGCATTTTGTCTCATTGCCGGAGATTAGCAGAACTTGTCTTTCTTCGGTCGTAGCGAATTGTGCGTAACTTCATTAACGTTAATAAAGTGTAGTGGCTTTAGTTATATATATTTATTTTATTTTCCTGCTCAGTGAGCCGTGGTTAACTGCGTGATATTTCAGTGCCGAACCTACGTTCCTGAGCACGTGTATAAAGACAAGCGATGAATCTAAACCAAAAGAACAATTCAACGAAACAGAGGGCTTGCTCAAGGTGCGCCAACATCTCGTTGACGCTATTATCGATAACCTACTAGTTCTGTGTCACTATATGATAATTACCTATCTTGCAATTTTACGAGTGGTTAAAAATACGAGAAGAAAAAAAAGGTACAGAGCTATGGAAGGTGTGCATTTTTCTTATTAGTTTATAATAATAAGTCAATAAATAATACTAATTAAATATTAAGGGGCGCTTCAAGCGGGCGCCCATTGCTCTCTGGACTTTCCCGTGTTTTTAAAGGTTTCGATCAAAGGGACATGGTTTGAACGCTAAAACGGAACTATCATTCGACCTATATGCATGAGTGGAGATAATGAAATGCAACCGGGATTTATTAGAAATCGCACTAACTAGTCGGCTTTTAATTTATTTTGATCGTGCACATGCACATGTAGTTGCTGATCCAGTGTTACCGTATGGTTCTCGCTAGTGAACCCTAGTTCTTGTCGTGTGCTTCGCTTTGGCACGTTATAACGTCACTTTGGTCGCTGCCTCCAATTTCATTAACGCTAATCTGGTCTTGGTGTTTCCTTTTCGCGAAAATACGTGCCTTATAACAATAACCTTGAAATGTATACGCTTTTGTGGAACTAATTTAGCACTCTAATTAGTGACATTAATTTGAAAGAAATATACTAGCTCCCGAATGTCTATCTTTGTTTATATGACTGGGAAATATCTAGAGCTCTTTATTGCGTCAAAATGTTTTGGTTAAACAATGTTGGGAGCTATTGATTATGTCGGAATGTTTTAGAACATTATTGACTTAATGTAGAGCGGAGAAAAACAAATCACCCGCCTTCGCATAGAGAATTAAACTGTTCGCTGCTTCGATTTTGCGACAGCGCACTAAGGCAAGCTGAATCTTTAGCGAACGTGATATTAACTTCATGATCTGTATCGTCTGATTCGCGAATGCCTCTCGTTGCGTACTGCGTTACGCTTTTGGCTTAAAATAACAGTTCTTAATTTTTGTTTGATTTGCAGGTGTTCGCTGTCTAGAAACTTTCGTTGTGGTTGTCTCTGATTCATTTATGAGTAAGCACGTTTTCGATGTTTATTTGTTTTCGGAATCGGGTCTATTTTTCCCAACCGATTTGGTGTTTTTCGGTATAATTATTTTTTATGTAGAACTTGAAATGGCTGTTTATCGAAACGCGCGATGAAAAAACAAAACACGGGCACACTTTAATCCTAAGAGAACAAAAGCGCCTGACCCTGAATACCTAGTTTCTGACGAGCCGCGGCCTCGCTGTATAGACACGTGTGAATCCGATGCGCGAAAACGTAGTCATTTTTACGCACCTGTTGTGGAAAAGTAACTAAGAAGTGACGGCGTTAATTTTTTTTTTTAATTTAGCTGTAACGAGTCACTTTTTTGTTGTGCTAGCTCTAACGGTAAGTTCGCTACCCTTTTTTTTATGAAAGTGACTATAAAAGTAACAAATTACATTTTGAAAGTAACTTACCGAAGACTAAAGATAAGGGGTAATTTTCCAGACAAAACATTGCAGCCTCGCGCAACTGTTCGGTTGAGGCTGTTTCCGGAGTTAACACAATATGATGCTGTAGAATAGAAATATTTTCTCGTAAAGTTTGGGTTTTTATCATTTAGTGACACCTCCAATTCGTGATTTTCCCGTTATCTTCGATTTTGAAACTCGGGAAAGGGGGGGGGGGGTAGTTTTAGAGTTTATTGGAGCAGTTGTCTCGTTAATGTGGACACCTTTGTTCCGCAAAACAATCGTTCATACTGTGAGCCGTCCATAATGACGAGGCAAACATGCACGCACTCGCCCATTTCGTCCCCGCAAATGTTGTCTACACACGGAGCTCTTTTTCTTTTTTTAGGCGGGTTAAGGTTGTAGAAACAAATGAAAAACAAAACAAAGAACCGTGAAAGTTACATTAAGGCGGTTTGTACGGGTGAGTTATACAGCCAGGGTGACTATAATATAGGGGGCTACATCGTTACGATAAGCCGGCTAATCAACTAAAACATGTTAAACAACTTTTTAATTAGTTAAAATGAAACGCGTGGTTCCAATGAGAAACTTGCGGAGCGTCACCAGAAACCACTATATCGGTCGATATTCATTCATTCATTTCATTTGTTTATTTTTTTTTTTTGCTTATGAACAGCTTGACGCCTTGCTTGACGCCCAAGTTTATTAGAAGACTTGGAGCCCCTGGGAAGCACGGTGGAAGGCTAAAGTACCACTCGTGCAGCGGGAGCCTATTGGCTGCCGGCGCTCTAACGGGCCGGCGCGGTTTTTTTCTTGTCTCATTATCCCGGCGTTTTCTCACATGAGCCTTTCTTGTGCCTGTTGCGCGAGGGGTAAATTTAGCGCGCTGTTGCGCTTTCCACGAGCTCAGTCTTTCTATACAAATTACCGATTTAGTGGTTTTCGATGAAGCCCAGCAAGATTTTAATTGGAACCATTTGTTTATTCTTACTAATTAAGAAGTTAACGCATTTTAGTTCAATATTTTAATTATCCTGACGATTTGCACCCCTAGATTATGTCCTCCTGGCCGTAGGATTCACCCGCACAAACCGGATTAGTGTAGCTTTCACGATTTTTTTAAAACAAATCTGTCAATCCTAAAAAAAAAAAATTGTGCAGCGAGGTGTTTATATAAACTGGATCCCTATCAACGAGTAATATATACCAAAAAATGCGGAATCCTAGAATAGCTTTCCCCAAACGCGGCCTGTAGCCAGGAACAGTCATGTACTTGATGCACATTAAACATGCATGCATAAATATAATTGAATTGCCGGTATAGCGACGAACGTACTCCATTTATTTTCGCGCAGATTTTCATTACCTTCATAAATATCTCAAATTCATTTTATGTGCATTAACAGAAAACAAGTCGCCTTGCTTAGAGATTCCGTGTAACGGATTGAAAGCTGCGATTACACTTCAGGATTTTTTTAAAAAAATATTATATATTTTTAGCGAGCGGTTTTATATACAGAGGGTATTCACTGGACGCCATATTTGAGGGCGATGCTTAGAGCGCATGCTCAGAACGAGCTCGCATTGATAGGCTGCCAAGACCGGCGGTCTTGATGGTGCGGAATGCCCGTTGCAAAAGAGCTGTGGAAGAAGCCCGCCATCGGTACGCGCTCAGCAGTCGAGCACACAACTATGGCCGCCAGAGAATACTCCCTATCGGGAAATGGCGGCGATATTTCTCCGCTGAATATAACCGGCAAATTGTGACGTCACGTGACGCTGTAGTGGTGTCACGCCACGACATCACGGAGTGATGCAGCCATGAGGTCACGTGACACCAGGTCATCACATGGCAGTGTGTCTTCACAGGGGACCAGAACGTCACCTGAATGTCTGACATAACGTGACGTTGTGACTTCATCCGGTCAGACACACGCGAGCAAGAAAAATTCAGTGGGGTCGCTAATATGTATAGTGTACCGCTTTGAAATTATCCCTCGGTCTCAAAATGGCGGCTTATTATAATGTGTACTCAAAACAGAAAGAATAACAACTGGTTGTCTGCGAACGTCCTCTATCTTTTAAAGTAGTGCCACTAAATAAGCTACGCTTCAGAGTAACGACACTTGCCCATTTTGGGGCTTAAAGTCATGGTTGCCAGTTACCTGAAGTCACAGGAAACGCTTTTCCGTTCTCCACAAATGTTTATAAACAGTCCGCGACAGAGCAAAGCGATGTCACATGAGCTTCCTAACACCGAATCTAATGCTGAGGAAGTCGCACTTTTGAATCATGACGATCAGAAGTTGCGTCTGCTCTGTGCTAAGCACCAAGATGGCGACGCCCACAGCAATATCGGGGAACACAGTGCCGATACAGATACTCCAAACGTAGCTCATTTAGTGGCTCTATATTAAAGTATGAAATACGTTTTAACGTATTTCATACGTTGTCCGTCTGTCCGTCCGTTTGGTACGTCAATTTCCCGCTAAATTTAGCCGAGTAATTGATGTCACGACATCTATACGCGAATTCAGTCTCAGCTAAATTTAGCGGGAAAATTCACGTCTTGCGGCCTAGACATCATTCCAGTTTCCCCACTAAATTTAGCGGGAGGACATCGATGTCCCGTGGCCGGACGTCACGTGACCTCTACAACTATTCAGTTTCCCCGCTAAATTTAGCGGGAAAACTGACGACACCCATTTCCCTACAATGCATTTCATGCATTGATGACCTTAAAGGTAATGGTCTCTGCCAACTTCTTTTTTTTATTAATTCTATTTTAAGCATTCATAATTACAACACGCTCGCTTTAACCAGTTATAAGGTGCTCTGCCGACGGGCAGGTTGGCCCAAGTGCGGTACGTCTACAGTCGTAATCTGGGCTGTAGCTCGCGGTGGTGATTGCACGCGCAATCCACGGTGGTACTCGGTAGCGTTAGGTAGAGTAGGCGCTAAAGCGGTGGCCGAGACGACGACGACATCCGAGTGGTCGTTAACTGCGAAACAGCTCTCTCGCAACATCTGTTCGCTCTCGACGAGTACGAGGACTCGCGGGAATGCGGAATTTGAACCCCCGGCGAGATAGCGCAGACGGCTTTCTTTGGCCAGTGTGAACGGTGGTGCCTCTAGCTGGGAGAAAATGCTGACGTTGTGTTACGATTTATAAAGGTGCCGACTGGACGTGAGTGTACCAGTTTCCATCATGTTTTTTTTTCTCTCAATGCCAAGTTTGATACTTAGTTTGAAATTTTCTTGCCTATAGCTGGGGAGATAATGTCCCTGAAATGATTGACGATTTTCTTTAGGTTTGGAATGCTTTTATAGGGTATTCACTGGCCGCCATATTTGAGGTCACTATTTAGAGCGCATGCTCAGAATGAGCTCACATTAATAGGCTGCCAAGACCGGCAATTTCGATGGTGCGGATTGCACGTTGCAAAATAACTGTGGAAGCTAGCCATCAGCACGTGCTCAGCATTAGCGCACACAGATATGGCCAGTGAATATGCCCTATACTGAAACTCTGTTCCTTGACTGTGAGCACTGTGAACCCTGACGGGTGTTGATTGATGATGCGTGATAGCTGGGCTTCCACCGTGCATTTTACGCACCATCGAAGTGTGTGCGCGACTGCTGAGCGCGTGCTGATGGCGAACTTTCTCGGTTCTTTCGCAACGTGCATTCCACACCATCAAAATTGCGGGTTTTGGCAGTCTATTTAATGTGAGCTCGTTGTGAGCACGCGCTCTGAGCTTCGCACTCGATAATGGCGTCCAGTAAATTGCAATTTTGCGTTTTCCAAAAATAATTGGTGCAGTTTTTGGTATTGGGGTATTAAGCGAGGCCGAAGATGAGTTTACGCAGTTTTTGGTCCCGTACGATATTTGTGGGGTGAATATATTTGAGCTGCATCCCTTGCCCCGTTTTAGGCAGATTTGAGTCAACATAAATTGTCCCGTAGAAATAAGACATCTGGGTCGAGTCACCCAATGAAATCTGAAGCGAAGAATCGTAAACTTCTAGTACGCGTTACACGGAGTTTGCATGAGTTGTCTAAAACTTTGTTCTCGCATATAATTAACTCGTTGTGTACGTGCAAAGCCGATTTATTTCTACACCAGCGAAGGATTGTAACTGTTATCGCAATAGAACTGGGGGAAGTTTAATTTTACGTTTAATTCGATACCTGAATGATTAGACATTAGCCCGTGATGGGTGCACTCTTTTGAGACGATCATGCGCAGGACATTGATTCCTGACGTGCCTCTCTTGTTCGCCGAGCAAAATATTCTGCGCAGTTTTATAACTTTTTTTTCTCTCTTTTTCACGCAATTTTTATATCGCAACGCATCATGAACTCTTCCAACTTCGTACTATTCTATAGGTGATAACTATGATTCTGCATTTTTCGGTAAATACCCATAGAACCCGAAAATTAAGTCCCGAGGCGAGTTTCTCAAAATCGAGGAAACCGAAAACTCCCATATGAAAGCTGTCCCTGAAAAAAAGTAAAAAAGAAATAATAATAGATGCTTGAAACTACAGAAATATAGTTATAACCTCGTACTAACTCTATGTGGCTGCGCTGCGTGGTACAGGTTAAGAGTAAAGTCGAAAGTGCGCTATTTCGGAGGTGTAGTCAAGATGTTCATGAGCTGTGTTCGAAAAAGGGAAAACAGAAAACAATAAAATTGCCTCCGACTCAGTCTCTATACAACTGGCAAAAAAAAGAAAATATAAACACAATAAGTAACAAATTGCCAAACACACACAAAAAAAAGCAAAGTTTTTTTTTCTTTTTTTTTTTCGTCTTTTGGTTTTTGGCGGGCAGGCCGGCAGGCGACTTCTTTCAAGTCCTGCTCCTCTTCCTCCGGGTACGAAGGCGGCGCCCGACAGTTTGGAGACGCACTCACGTGGTCAGCCTCTGTTGACCACAACATCGCTTTGCGGCTGTCCCCCACTCCCCTTGCCCCCTCCTCCTCATCTTTCCCCCTTAGGCTTCTGCTATTTCTACGCATGCGCAGAAGTAAAAGAGAAACTGTCCCCTTCTTTTTTTTTACGCGAGGATCGAGAGGAATTTCTCCGTGGTTTCTGAATCGTGCCGCAATATTTTCGTTCTGGCGTTCGGGGTTCGGCGATGCCGTTTGATGCGCGTTTGTTGTGGAGCCAGGAGTTGCCGCTCGGCACGATGTCCGTGGGACGTCGACTCGAGTGACACTAGCGGGTTCTGAACTCGTGTCCGGTGTTTATGAAGAACCCTTCCGTGTCGCAAACGAGGATTACGGTACCGGTGTTGTCGAGGTGGCTGTTGGCTTGGCCGGTAAGCTGGGGCTCGTTTTGCCTCGCCTTTTTTTTTTTTTTGTAAACATTGTTCTTGGTTTTCATCTTTCTTGGTTTTGGTGCAGCGAATCTAGGAATGAAGGTGGTGTGACTTAAGGTCTCACGATAAAATCGGCTACCATCGGAGTTTTGGAGAGGTAAAAGGGGAAGTGGAAAAGGAGAGGGAATGTCAACTGCCTCCAGAATGTAGTAATCATTTGTGCACCTAGAAAAGTAATTTGGCGTTCCGATGTGCGGTCGATTTTAATTTTGAGGTAACGAATCCATGCCACACCCTGTAGAAAGGAAATGTCCTGTTGGTTAAAAGCTTTCTTTTCTGTTCTCTAATACTTATGTCTATTATTCTTTCTGTGATATAAACGATCTCAAATTAAACGAAGTGCAATTTGACGGGCTCGTGCCTCGCTTGTTGGCAGGTTGAGCCTTTCTGCTATTTCTATACTCTGTTTCACCTTATGATGTACCGCAGGAAAGGCTACAAGCGCGAGCTCCTTGCTCTAGGGCACATCTCGGCGGCAAAAGCTCTCGTGCGTTAAGAGTAGCTCCCAACGCTATGAGCTCGCGCTTCTAGCCTTCTCTGCGGTACAACATAAGGTGAAACGGAGTATAGTCTGGACGCGGATGAATAATTTTAGGAGCTCTTGCTTTCTCTCTCACTGCGAGCGTGTGTGTTTGTGTGCGCGCGCGGCCCTTGTCACAAAGCCCCAATCATGTCGTATTTAGAAGTTTCTGATCCCGGCGGCATGAACATGAATCGAGTTTATTATTTTCGAGCATGTCACACTGTATGAAAGTATTAGATCTTTACCGATGTGTGAAAGGAGGAAATAGTTATTTTATTCCCTCTATTTTCTTTTTTTCTAATGCCTCAGCGGAAAACCCAATGGAAACCAAACAGCGGTCATACACAGAGACTGGAAAATGACATAGAAGACGCGAACAATCGCCGATTCACAACTGGCTCTTCTGCGGTTCTTATGTTGAGATGGAATAGAGACACCCAATGCTTTGTTTCAAACCTGAGCGAAGTCTCGAAGACGGGGGTCTCAACTACGCGTCCGCCAATGGCTGTGACGCTGTCCGCAGGTGTCTCTGTTCCCATGTCTCGAGAGCTAGAAATGACATACTCAGAATCGTCTCATGTCGTCGATTCATTTCCGTCTGAAACATAGCTCTGGGCCTCTAAAGTCGTCAAACGCAAAGTTGGTGCCAAAGTTGCCGGAGCGCACCGATTATTGGCAATCACGACGATGACTTCGCGCATTTTTTTCGCCGACGTCCAATCGGCGCGTTCCGCGAAATTTCGGCTCCAACTTTGTGTGTGACCAGTTTAGGGCCTCTGCACTTGGTGTTCTTATTAGCCGGGTGATTGGTTTAACTTTTTGTTTTCTAGGTTTTTACCGTGTTAATCATCTATGCGAAAATTTCCTCTATTATTCTCGCTTTTAGAAAATATCACCATTAATATACAAGTATTTCTATGCGATTTCTTGTATTAAAATCTCGAGGAACAGCAGTATCTGTCATCTGAAGATTTTTTTTTTTTCGAGACACGCTGAATTTGTTTAATTTTCCAGTGAATTGTGCAACGGGAGCGATGCTATCTTGTTCTTTTAAAAAATACCAGCACGTTGGCGGGGCGGCGCCATTCTATCTTTTGTTATCACAGCAGGATACGGCCCAAAGTATGCTTAAACCATGTCACTGGCGAAACTGCGAGTTTACAAAAAGCAGAGAGCACGTGGTTCCTTTATAAAATATTTTACCCCTCCTCTTCCTCCTCCCGCCTTACGTTGGCCCTCGACGCTTCGGGTTGTGGCCTCTCTGGCCCCCACGCTCAAATGAGTTTGAGACCCCTACTCTTAACACATACAAAATCCCGAGACGCTTACTAAAAGAATCGCAAGTTATCGGGGAAATTCGCCGCGATTGATTTGTCTAACAGATGATAGAAGGCGGTGAGAGAAATGACGATTGCCATGACGGTGCCGCTTATGATGCTGTTTGATTCGTCTCACTCGGCTCATAACCCCAGCTGCGAGGCACCCGTTTTTCTCTGCCGCCCCCCCCCCCTTTACAAAAAAAAAGAAACGTTGTTCGCTGCAAATAGGTCTTTGTATGACCAATATGGCGACCGTCATGCCAGGAAGAAACGCGTGTCTCAGACACTGTCTGCAGGCTGTCTTCAGTGCGATGTGTTATTAAGTGTGCCGCGGCTTTGATGCGACTTCTAAAACGCAAGCCATATCACGATCACTCCCGAGTCCCGAGCCTCCCCATCCATTCCCCGACGTTACGCAACTTCCACTCTAAAGGGCGAACTTCGAAATTTTTAATCCCGAGTTTGCCCTTTCCGAACAAATGGACGCGAAGTATTTTTTATTTTTTTATTTGTGTCTATTATATATATATATATATATATATATATATATATATATATATATATATATATAATATATCTTTTTTATACGCGCGTTTGCTTCAAAGCCGGTGCTGAATTAGGTCATCGTGGGCTTGACCGTAGTAGTGTGCCTATAGGTTTGAGAGTGTTTCCAACTGCCCCCCCCCCCCCCCAGATTGGTGTCACGTGGTTTTTGCGGGTCGCGTTTGCAGTACGAGCAGCAGCAAGGATGAGTGACAAAAAAAAAAAAAAAGGTTGTGATCGTTTGCTAAAACGTCTTTTCCGCCCTCTCCGCCCGCATTCCTAGGCTCGTTACGGGACGACGCGACGCGTGCGTTCTTGCGACCAATCCGCGAACGAGGCGACCGTCATTATATCGCGAACGCTCTCCGGAGTGGGGGGGTTGAGTTGGTCCCTCTCTTACATCTAGGCTCTCTGACAACCGTTGCATGTCGTACGTAACTGGTGTGAACTTTGGAGGAGCGATGTGTCGACTGCTCTCCCTGGAGCCCATTTGTCACGGAGTGGAATGTGTCGAGTCGTGAGCTGCGCCCCCCCCCCTCGCCACTTCGTGAGAACGACAGACACACACACACACAGATACACCCGCGCAGACGTTTTCTTTCGTTTCTTCGTTTGTTTTTATTACTTTTTTATATTTGTGTTGTTCCTTATGCCCGAAAAAAAGAAAAGAGAGAGAAGAATGCGTTGCATTAGAAAACGTAAGGAGAGATGTGGGATGTGTGGTGGGAGAGAGAGCTAAGCTGATGGAAGCGAGGGATGGGAATGGAGATGGTGAGGGTTGGAGGGGGGGGGGAGGGCGAGGGCGAGGTGCGAAGAAGACGAATATGCTGCCTCTCCCGTCCGCTCTCCGAGTTTGTATCTGATGCGGATGTCGCGACTCCGGAGTCGGTGTGTTTAGTTCTGACTGACGACGGCTCTGACGAATACGAGTCGCTTTTCTTTCTTGCGTTTTTTATAGTAGTATTTGTATTTTATTGTGATGATAATCGGATACAAATTAAAAATGCGTCAGAAGTTTCCTCTTCCACCATATTAGCGCCATGCGGCTGTTGCTCCGCGACGCGCAAATAGTCCGCTAGAAAGGCCTCTCGTCGCGGTGACGTTAGACGACTCGTTGTGGCTGCTGCCTTTTCTGGTTGGCCTGCGGAGTGATTCGGTGGTGTGGCTGGTACGGGGTGGTGTTTATTTTAACGCGTTCTTGTGTCCGCTGTTTTGTGAAAGACGCGGCTGGGGAAACAGATCTGTGTGGTTGTACACCAAACTTACTGCTGTGACGTCACGAGGCTGGCGCTCTTTGCCGTGGTGCGCATTGTTACCTCGGCTCTTTTGGGCAATCGCGATTGCTGTAGTCAACAATGGGTTGGTTTAGGCTATGGATTTACATTTAGGGCGAAAAAATTCAAATAAAATATTGGACGGAGTTTACACGCATCTTGTGCGTCAGTATATTTGTATACTTTATCTAGATGTCCCGCACGCAGTTTCATCGTCTCTCTCTCTATCTTATGTCTGGTAAATGTGGTAAAATAGTGTTTTGACTACTGCACCAGAATGTAAGCTGTTGGTAGGAGCAAATAAAATATAAATAAATGCATAAATGAAAGAATGAAATAACTCGATAATATTTGAACATAGTCAACCCGACGTCTGAAACCAGAGAATGGTATGGAATGAACAGGGAACTTTGGTTAGGATGAAGAACTTGAAGTGCATTTTCTGGAAATTGGATTCTTTTATACCCGCGTTTGGATACGCTCAATTCGAGAGTCCACTTGGTCAAATAAATTTTGGAACGAATGAATATTTTTTTTTTTTTGTAGTCTTACCCAACAACGCGCGTTTTTGAAGACCGAAAAACAACTTTTATACTCAAAAATACGAAAGAGATCTGTTGTTTGTAGCTTTGTTTTATGAACGAATACATATAATTTAAACACATTCAAATGCACGCCTCCGTATATACGTATTGTGGCTGTTCTTTGCGATCCTGCAAGACCCAAGCAATATCCCATGTTTTCTTTGTTTTGTTTTTATTTTGTTTTCTATACATTTTGTTTTCCGGAAGGCCTATTTTCGACTGTTGATTTTTTTCTCCCCCCTCCCGCTCTCTTTTATTTTTATTTTTCCTTTGGCTCTATGTTTTTTTCGGTGCGTCCAGCGGGGTGTGGGCCCTCGGGCGTGGGTGGTTTGCTGGATAATTTCCAAGATGGAATTTGCCCATGTTTCACTCCAGAAGATACCCACCCCTGGTGGTCGGGGGAACTATTTTGGGGTGAGACTGTTAGTTCTACGCATTCCTTTTGTATAGCTTTCTTTTTTTTCTTTTCTTCCACTCATATTCTAGAGAGCCTTCCTCCTTCCACTAGCCCTTTTACGTTTGCCCTTTTATATGTTTTTTATTTGGTTTGCGGTAACTGCCTCTTTAAGTCCGTTTTTTTTATTTTCTTTCTCTATTTCTTTGCTTGGACGTTTTACTCCTCGAACGCTGGATCAACAAACAGCCTACCGTTTCTACTCCGATTTTTTTTTCCTTATTTATTCGAGTTTGAATATTGGCCACCCCTTCTACCGTTTCTAGGCCGCCATGGTCGAGCCAGTTTTTAGTTGTTTAGTTGTTCTTTGTATTTGGTGACGGAGGAAGCGTTGAGACGTTTCTACCATTTATTCTATTTTCTACACACTGCCATTAAGGCGCCTTGGTGGAATAGAATTGCTACTAACCACTGCGTGCATTGATTACGTAGGATTGTTTTTTTCTCGTTTTGTTATAAAAGATTTTTTTTTCGTCATCCTGTGCAGCAGTATTCCCGACACAAATACGAGGTTTATTTTTGTTTTTTTGACGCATTTTTAACTTGTAATTGATTATAATGCAATTAAAGGCAAGAGTGCAAGCGAGCTGGACAAGAATGACGAAAATAGTCATTCTTGTCCAGCTCGCTTGCACCTTTGCTTTGCATTATAATCACAACCTTAAAAATGCAAGCCTTTCACCCTTGTTGGGGTTAGACTGGTGGCAGCTGATGAAACCCGTTTGCTCTACTGACGTCTAACCCCTGGTTAGCTCAGTTGGTAGAGCGCTCCACTGGAAATGGGAGAGGTCTCGGGTTCGATACCCGGACCAGGCGGATTTTTTTTTTCGGTCGCGCACCAGTCACCTAGCTGTGTTTGGAGATTTCGTGTTTGTCCTTTGTCCCTCTTGTTCCCCTTCTCCAGGGATTATTTTCGTCGTCACCGACTTTGGGCGCCAACGCGCTGTTGGCGAACAATCCTGCGTGAAATGAAGCGTTTTGCGCATGCTCAGTGCGGACGGCAACAGCGCCACTCTGACGTCACGCCGTTTTGCTATATAGCTTGTGACGTCAGTGCATAAAACAAATAAAAAGGGGATGTAAAAAAAGAAAAATAGGGGAAGAGGGCGATGCACGCCCGAGGAGAAAGTTTTGAGTTTAGCGTTGTTCGAGCGTGATATCCCGAATTGGGGAGGGGTGGGGAGAATCCGTGGTTTCTGCCGTCGGTGTTTTCTTTTTTTGCGTTGTTCTTTTGAGTCGATTAGGAAGAAAAAATCGATGGGGCCTTGAGGGTCGGTTTGCAGAGAGAGAGAGAGAGAGGAGGTCGTGTTCTCCGTCGGAGGGATAGAGGGAAACTAAAAGGGGGAGGGTCGGGAGGGTGCGACTAGTGCGACGAAAACGCGTGGCAGTCGTTACCATGGCAACGCGGGGCGGTGGGGGGAACACATGGGGAGGGATGGGAAAGGCTGAGTCATCTGCGTCGGTACGGCGGAGAGTTTGAATCCTGGATAATAAGGGGTGTGGTTGGACCCCGAGTTCGTGCTTTTGTTCCTCGCGTGTGGCTTTGTTTCATCTTATATATATATGTATATAGTTGGGGAGCACTCTTTGAATTGGTAACATAGCAGCGGGCTTTCTCGTGTTCGTTTGTTCTTGGACCGCTCAAAAAAGAATCTAGTATTTTTTTTTATGTTTCAATTGCGGAATAGTACAACAGCGCTCCGCTCAGTGCGCATGCGCGTAGTGGGCATTACAGTGACTGAAAGCTTAACAAAAAGAAGAAAAAAAAAGCAAGGAACACGATTTTTACGAGCTGCGCCTTGCTTTTCTTAAAGCTGTGTCTGTGACTGTCGTCACTACGGTCAGTGACAGAGCGAGAACATCGGGGCGTGTCTTTGGAACGCCCGGTCGCCCAACACGCGTTCGTCGCCTTCCGTGGTGCTTTGACTGCGGGCGGGTGCGGAGCCAAAGCACGACTCGCGAAACGCCGAAGCGTTATCGAAGCCGGGCGATGGAAGAGGCGGGATCACTGAAACACCCTCCCCGTCGTTCTGTCGGTTACTATTGTGGGGGGATGAAAGGAACAAATAAAGATGGCTCGAGGGTGCGCATGAGGAGCGGGCGTGTCCGGGGCAGTTAGAGCAAGAACACCGTCGCAGAGAGAGAGAGAGAGAGAGAAAGAAAGTGTTTGGAAAGGAATAGTTTTGTGGACTCACTGAGGTGGGCCGCATGGGTAACTCCGAGGCAAAGTGCCAGCTTACGGATCATAGCCCAGGTGGCGGGTTCGAATCCCAGCCGAGGTGCCCGCAATCTGATAGAGGCTTATTGCGGAGAAAGCTCCGTGTAACCCTAGCTTTCGGTTGCACGTCAAAAGATGCCCAGGGGGTCAAAATGAATCCTCGGTCGTCCGCTGGGGCGTCCCAGATGCCCCGTCGTTGGTTTAGCACCTAGAAAACCTCCAAATTCAACTTTTTCACTCGGGTCGACGCAAACTATCTTTCGGGGAGAGGGTATGGGTGTCAAAGAACGGTAGAAAGAAACACCGTTGCAGCCGGTGCTCGTCTTTTTTTTTTTTTTATCCTCTATCGCATTATGCGCCGAGACACTGAGGGAGAGAAGGAAACGAGAGGGGGACGTCAGAAGGCCCAGCTTTGATTCGAATGATCTGTGGGTTCACCGAAAGCTATAGCAGCCCTTTGTTTCCAGCGCACTCGACCGCACACGTTCGAATGCCAGAATCAAACGCCGACGTTCCGCGTTCGAGCGCTTTCAAACGAGTGCAGTGCAGACAAAGGCAGCCAGCCTTAGGTCTAAATCATTCCAACCAGAGCTCGGCCTTTCCAAAAAAATCACCTTCTGCGGGCTCCCATCTTCGTCTACCGGACTGAAATAGGCGTTCTGGGGGTGCGCAGTAGCTCTCTCTCTCTCTCTTCCACGAAATATACGAGACGCCGGGCCCTCGTCCACAGCTCCAATGACTCGGCATTTTTCGCCTCCTGCGTTGATAGGTGCTAAAAGAAAGAAAAATCTATACAGAGATATTTTCTTTTTGTGGATGTTTTGAAATACAAAGCGCTGACCCGTGCTCCTTTGGTTTTGTGAGGTTAAAATCGCGTTGCTCGTAAACGCGTTGTAGAAAATGCACGGTGAGTGCTGCGCACCGTAACAGAGCTATCTGCGCAAGCGCGCTCCCAACATGTTCCAGGCACGGTTGTTCCGAACGTGTTTGCAGAGCATATTTTAATAACTGATATGACCGGCACCGACTAAAAAAAGTAAAAACATGCCTGCAAGCAGTTTTTTTTTTTCTGAATACGTTGAAAATTGAATTCTTGTTGGGCGATTGCGGCACAACTTGACGTTTTTGGGTCGTGTTTTGAGTGTAACTGCACCGTGACTAAGTCGTTTTTTTTTAGTTTAGGGCAATCGCACTTGTAGTTAGGTATATATTTTCAAAAAGGTACTACCTGGGCCTGGCACTTAATGACAACTTATCTCGGATCACAGTAACTAATTACTTTTTTAAACAAACTTTCCCAGCTCTGCCTCACATTTGAACCAGCTTCAATTTTCCGTTTTATTTTTTTTTCTTTACATAGAAGCAGGATTTTATTTTTACGTAGAGCATCGGGAGCTGCTACAGGGTTCGTCCGACTAACCGGAAGAAGCTTCAGAGACTGTGTCTGAACTTGACTGCCTGCCAACAGTTCCGGAGGCTGCTGACGAGACTGCTTTGTCTATTTTTTCATTTATTTTACAAATTTGTTTTTTTAGGTTCTCATTTTTGTGGACCCTGTCAGTGGCGTGTCACTCTCCGCTCAGAAAATTGACTGCAACGAAATTGAAAGAAAGGAATAAAAATAATTTTCGACCCTCCAACAAGCCTGGCATACATTTTGCTAGCTTGTGAAGAATAGATAGGGGGGGGGGGGGCGAGGGCGAGGGCGAGAGGGGGTAGGAGGGAGGTCGGAAATTATTCTGTTTTCTGCAGGAAATCTTTGTAAATATCGATTTACGTGTGGCTAATGCTCACTACCTTGAAGTATTGGGAAAGGTAAGGTTTACGACAAGATCGTTTTTTGTAATGTGGTGCAACATAGTGCTTCGTTGCAACGCCTTTTTTTCATAGGTATCTGTATTTTACGTTGCATCGTCATGGTTGTAGTCTTTGCTTGTCATCATCATTACCTTTATATATATATTATTATTATTCTGTAATCTGATCATCAGTGCAATGGTACCTATAATCAATGAATGAACGACTGAAAGAAGCGACAAAGGGCAAACACACAACAAACAAACAAATCTTTTTGTTCTATTTGGCTTTTTTTTTTATCGTTCCGCGGTTCATTTTTTGTGACTTTGTCTCTTTTTGTTCTGGAGAAATGACAATTGCTCACTCACAAATTTAAGTTCGCCTTTTTACTGAATAAACGTGGCCGAGCTTTCGTTTTCTTCTCGTTTATATTTTATTTTATAAGCTACAAGCTTACGATGTCGGCGACCTCGTTGCTCCGTTCGCCCGCACACACACAGTTCCGAATCGTCCTATCGGAGTAGTACCGCCACCACCAACACCGAAATGCGGCGCCAGTTTATTTTGCCCGAGACCCCGATGCGGTCTTCATTAATGCTTAATCCGTCTCCCTCCTCCTCGTACTTTCTTTTTTTTAACCTTTCGGGCCGCGATGATGGCTAATCACGAGAACCAGCTCCGCGCTGAAATATTCAGCAACGCCCCAGGTACTCGGGGAAGCCAGCTGGTTCTGTTCCAGCGCGGCGCACACGATTCGCTACGGGCCGAGCGTTCGCGAGATATATGTACCGTTAGCCTCTGCTCGTCGCGCACTACTAGCCCGGATTTGGGGATAGGGGGGGTCCTGCTGGGGAGCGGAGGGGAGGGACCGACCTAACGGGCTAACACAATAACCCGTCGGAGTTTGCCGACCCCGAAGGGCTTCAATCCCCCCTTCTTTTTGTTGGTTTCTTTTTAATGAAATGTAGGTACCGTATTTTTCGCTCTAGAGTCCAGTCTGCAGGCTGCCTTTTGTACGATGGGTTAGGAGTGTGTGTCCGCGGCTTTTGCCGTTTCGTCTTGCCACTGCCTGGCGTAGAAAAACGCGTCCATTTCAGATCGTGTTTCCCCCGTTTCCCGTCTACTAATAATTTTGCGCATACTTAGACGGTGGAAAGTTTGTCAGCCCCCAGCGGGCGTCTAACGTCTTGGCTGTAGTCAAAACAAAAATGGTTAATGTGATACTACTACTAAGCCTCTGACCGTGCCTCGCGAACTAATGGTTACATGAATAACGAATACGTCGCCGGTATACAATGCTCGTCCAGATCGAAACGGGCAGGGTGTCTGCTAGCTTTCGCTTGGAACCAAATCCTCCCATTCCTGATTTTGTTTTAAATTTATTTTTGAACATTTTATGTTTCCGACTGTTTGCTCTCTCTTCCTGTCCCTTTCTCTTGTTATCCCTTCGCCTGTTTTGTTTTGTTTTCCTTTTGTTCCTCTTTTTTCCCCCGAGTTTCAATTCGGTCCGCTTCGCTGAACCTCCCCGGTGGTCGCGCGCGCAGGGGAATCCCCTTGAGAGGTTTCCTAAACTCGAGCGCTCGTTCAAGCCGGTCTGTCGGCCCGTTCCCCTTCGCTGACGTCATCTCTCCCCCTCTCCCTCTATTTGGCGGAGGAGGAGGAGAGTATAGCGGCGTATCCCTCGTTGTTACGTGGTGGTGGTGGGGGCTTTAGCGGGAGACGGGGTTGGCGGCAGCAGCCGCGGAGCGACAGCTGGGGTCGGCATGTGCGCTATGGATCAACGCGAACCAATAACTATCCCATTGTGGGAGAGGGAGAACAACAATGGCGGGCCCCGTTTTAACACTCTCTCTCTCTCTCTCTCTCTCTCTCTTATAACGGCCCATTCCCTTCCTCTTGTTTTTCTTTTTTTTTTTACTGATATATGTTGGGTTTAATGTTAGACACACGCGGACGACTTTGCGTGCCACGCGCGTTCACTGTGGCACGCTTTTATTTGGGCTCCATTTTCCCCCTTCTTTCTCCTTGTATTTTCTCTCTCTGTCTCTTACTGAAAGTAGACGCTATGGGACTTTACGGGCATTCAGGCGTGTGCATGCGTGTGCGCGTGCGTGTGTGTTTTTGTGATATGCGTTTTGCGTGCTTCGACCCTAAAATCCAGCCGCTCTCCCTTATTCATGGCTGTGCGTTTGTTCGTAGGTTTTGGCGGTGGGAGAGGAAAGGGGGTGATGTTGGGTACTGGGGGTATTGGGTTTAGTCGGGAGGAGTATTGTTTAGAGAGTTGGATTGTTTTTATTCCTTGTTATTTTTTGTTTTTTTTTGTCAGTGTGTGTATTCAGCGGGTGAACATGTTTTATTGTTTGTAGCGTAACTCCCTCTTTGCTTTGAGTGAACGTGAGATGTTTTTTGTTTTGTTTTTAACGTGCTTCAATAACTGTATTAAATGTTTTCTGGTGTGTGTGTTTTTTTTGTTGTTGTCTGAATTGAGTTAGTGGGGCTGAAGCGAGACCGCAGCTGAAATGTGACCCAGCGAAAAGTGTCTAGCTGGAATCGGATACTTTTTTTTTCGCTTTCTTGCAGTTTATACGGAATTTTTGTTGCTCGGACGCAAGGGCTTCGTCACTTTTTTTTATTTTGTCGTTCTTGTAATCCGCAGTGTACAATCTACGAAAACGGCCTTAGTGTCTATCTTAGCTTAGTAAGACGCTAGCCCAACAAAACGCTGGTTTCCGCCCCGCCAACAGAACGAAATTCGCACACATAGCAGCAATCTTCCTTTTGTACCACTTGGTCATCACCACGTTATTTTGTGAATTAATAAAAATAAACGCCACGCAAAAAAGAATATATATATATATATATATATATATATATATATATATATATATATATATATATATATATATATATATATATATATATATATATATACTAACTGAGAGGAAAAGCAAAACCCTTGGTTTTGCTTTTCCTCTCAGTTATACCCCACGCCTTCGGCCCCCCGCCACCATGCCCGTTGTATATATATATATATATGGGTGGTTTCACTTGAAATCGAACACGCTTGTCGGGGTGGGTCTTTCGATTTTTTTGAAAAAATATATGTAATTGCCCCATTTCTGGGAAAAACAAAACCGCTTTTCAAATTTTTTTAAAAAAATTATTCGCTTCACGAAAAATTATTTAGTGGAGCAGGGTGAAAATCGGTTTTTTACTCCGTGATTTTTCTACCCAGTTCTGTACGCTGGTATAAATATGAGAAGCATACAAAACTTACAGTAATTTTTTGCGCTCTTGTATGTTATTTCGACTATTTTTTAGTTTAAACGAAAATAATTTTGTATTTTTGTTCATTGAGATAAAAAATGCCAAACATCGTCTCTTTGACAATCCGGTGACATTTTCAGAGCCTTGTAACTCATGAGTTATTATATTTGTCGCTTACCAAATACTATGCGAGTGTAGCCCTATACATGGGCTATCGACGGGCAGAAGTTTAGTTTATTTTATTGTCACTGAAATCTTTATATAAAATTTGAAATATCGTCGAAAATGAAATTTACCGATATTTTGAACCCACCTTATTAAAAAGGCCATTTTTATTTCGTTCAATTTTTTTATTATTGCTGCCGATTATATGAACTTTCAATTGGCTTGATGCGATTTCCCTTTTCTTGTTATATGTTCTCTAGAAGTGATCAAAATCACTCCCACGTGACAATGCGGTGACAACTTCAGAGCCTTGTAACTCATGAGTTATTTTATTTGTCGCTTACCAAATACTATGCGGGTGTAGCCCTATACATGGAATATCGACGGGCATAAATTTAGTTTATTTTATTTTCATAAAATTTTTTATATAAAATGTGAAATATCGTCAAAAATGAAATTAACCGATATTTTGAACCCACTTTATCGGAAAAGGCCATTTTTTATTTCTTTCAATATTTTTTTATTATTGCTGCCGATCATTTTAATTTCAATTGGCTCGATGGGATTTCCCCTTTTTGTTGTATCTTCTGTAGAAGTGATCGAAATCGCTCCCGCTTTCTCAGAACGGCCAAACGCAGTTTCCGCAGGTCGGCTTCGCTGCAAAGACTATACTGCTTATTTGTGTGTTCAAATGCAGCGGGTAAATTCATTTTGATTGAGTACACTCGTGCTTGGCTACATATTGTTTTTTTCTTAATTTTTAATGATGGCAACTGAAATTCCTTAGTCCAATCGTTAGCGGTACAGCGGATGTTCCATTACCTTTATTTATTCCTAAACCAAAGCAATGTGTGCCTAGCCAATGCAAATCTACCGTAGCCAATTAAAATGAAATCGTCAAATCGCTTTTTATATTCCAGAAGGCTGTACATTCTTTGCATTAAGCTCGGTGCGACAAAGTGGAGAAACTAAAAGTCCACGGAGACATTAAGTGACTGCTTTCGCTGCCTTCTGTGCATGTGGGAACCGTTGCTCCTTGGCATCAGAGATATCGATCATTCTTGAACAAAACCCAACACTTTTATTTTTAACTGCACACACTCGTTCAAACAGAAGGGCCACCGTCTCGGGTTCACCGCTCGCTCACTTTGGCTCCAGTTTTCGTTCTGTCCGTCTCGACTTACCACGCTGTTGAACTTCTCGGCTGCATCCGACCGCTGCGGTACAAAGTTCAGCTCGCCTCCCGCACTCGATCGTCTAAGCAGAGGCAAGCCGATGCCGTTGCCAAAAAGTTCCAATATTGCGTTGCTCGTGAAGCGGACTATTTAAAGCACAACACAATATTGTTTTAGACGTGCATCCTAAATATATTAACGTTAATTATTAAAAGTGTCTATTTATCGCCAATTGGTGTTTGTGTTCTGTAAAACATTGTCTTCGGTTCATGTAAACTCTTTCCGTTTTCCTCACTTTTGTTCTGCAAACTGCTTTTCCTTCTAAAAGAGGGGCATGTGATATTACATATTTTTGATATACACGCTGACAATAAAGAACAGGCAATTACATGGTTATTTGAACGCACGCGACAAGACACATCGTGGATTGGCGCCCGTGCCGGATGCTTCCTGGGTGTAACGGAGATTGGTCTATAACGCGAAGGGCCGGGCGTGCTGTACGTGCCTTACAAACTGTGTATAGCACAAACAGATATATGACGCCGCTCTGGCTACATGAAGGGCTCGTTCCGCTTTCTCCTGCCATCCTTGTGCTCCTGGCTTTAGACATCGAATAATGGAACATCCGCTGCACCGCTAACTATCAGACTAAAGAATGTCAGTTGCCATTATTAAAAATTTAGAAAATACAATATGCAGCCAAGCACGAGTGTTCTCAATCAAAATGGATTTACCCGCTGAATTTGAACACAGAAATAAGCAGTTTAGTCTTTGCAGCGAAGCCGACCTGCGGAAACTGCGTTTGGCCGTTATGAGAAAGCGGGAGCGATTTCGATCATTTCTAGAGAAGATACAACAAAAAAGGGGGAAATCCCATCGAGCCAATTGAAAGTTCATATTATCGGCAGCAATAATAAAAAAAAAAAGTTGAAAGAAATAAAAAATGGCCTTTTTCGATAAAGTGGGTTCAAAATATCGGTTAATTTCATTTTCGACGATATTTCATATTTTATATAAAAATATTCTGTGAAAATAAAATAAAATAAACTTATGCCCGTTGATATTCCATGTATAGGGCTACACCCGCATAGTATTTGGTAAGCGACAAATAAAATAACTCATGAGTTACAAGGCTCTGAAGTTGTCACCGCATTGTCACGTGGGAGTGATTTTGATCACTTCTAGAGAAGATACAACAAAAAAAGGGGGAAATCGCATCAAGCCAATTGAAAGTTCATATGATCGGCAGCAATAATAAAAAAATTGAACGAAATAAAAAATGGCCTTTTTTTAATAAATTGGGTTCAAAATATCGGTAAATTTCATTTTCGACGATATTTCAAATTTTATATAAAAATTTCAGTGAAAATTAAATAAACTAAACTTATGCCCGTCGATAGCCCATGTATAGGGCTGCACCCGCATAGTATTTGGTAAGCGACAAATATAATAACTCATGAATTACAAGGCTCTGAAGATGTCACCGGATTGTCAAGGAGACGATGTTTGGCATTTTTTATCTCAATAAACAAAAATACAAAATTATTTTCCTTTCAACTAAAAAATAGTCAAAATAACATACAAGAGCACAAAATATTACTGTGAGTTTTGTATGCTTCCCGTATTTATACCAAAGCGTACAGAACTGGGCAGAGAAAATCACGGAGTAAAAAAACGATTTTCACCCCGCTCCACTTCCAATAATTTTTCATGAAGCGAAATAGCTTTTTAAAAAATTTTGAAAAAGCGGTTTTGTTCTTCCCAGAAATTGGGCAATTACATATATTTTTTCAAAAAAAAATCGAAAGACCCACCCCGACAGGCGTGTTCGATTTCAAAACTGCCTATATACATACACATATATATATATATATATATATATATATATATATATATATACTGTAAAAACCCTATCAGCTATGCGAAAGCTCCTTAATTTTCGCGAATTGGAAAAACGCGCGAAATTTAAGGGCACGCGAAAATTTCGATCTTTAAGAAATTTCAATGCAGGCATCTGGGATTCGCGAAATTTAGTGGCCGCGACTCTGTCCTTTCGTGACCGATTCGCGAAAAATAGGGGCCGCGAAAATTAAAGGGTTTTACAGTATATTGAGGGCAATATTTTGGCGTGTCCGCGCACACTGTTTGTTCTTCGACACTTTAATGAGACAATAGCTCACTCAAGACATATCTGAAACAACGCTCAAAACAGGTCTCTTTGCCAGTGGCGTTCTCAGATAACTTTTTTTTTCATCCTCGCCGAGCTTTTTTATGCTTTGCGGGCAAGTAGGCTTGCGGCAGTTTTTCGGGCGAATGGCGAGTAAAGGCATCTTCCCATGTACAGCGCAGCGCTGAATTGGCACTGAAGGAGACGCCGAATCGGCGCTCAAAATTACGCCAAATCAGCGCTGAAAACACGCCGATACGGCGGTCATGCGATGCCGAGTTACCGGTATCGCAGCGATGTACATCAGCGCTCTCTCGCCGCTCACCACTGTGGAACAGCACGTCGGCGATAAGTCACGTGCGCGTTGGAGCTGCATCGAGGTCCTTTTTCACGCGCCGATTCGCCGCCGCGTTGTGTGTGTGTGAACGGGCCTTTAAGAGTTCAAAAAACGCGACCTTCGGAGCATTGAAAAGCAAAGAGTAGCACGCCAGCCCAAGGGCAACATAGATAGCGCGCCACGACGATGCAGCGAGGCGCACGCCGCCATTGGTTGAGGTTGGGGGGTAAACAAAAGCACGTGGGCTCGTTTAGGGGGTGAAACAAACGCACGTGGGCTCGTTTAGGGGGTAAACAAAAGCACGTGGGCTCGTTTAGGGGGTAAACAAAAGCACGTGGGCTCGTTTAGGGGTAAACAAACGCACGAGGTGCGGAAGGAGCAGCGAACTTGCATGCCAAATAGGTTAATTTTTGTTTTCTTTACGGGCACAGGTTTGCTTTGGTTTTCGACGGGGTACTGTGTAGTACGTCGGCCATAGCCTGTGCGGTAGTATAGACGTTTTTCGTTTCGTTCTCAGTCACGTGGTTCCGATATTTCGTATGCGAGACGAAAAAAAAAACTTTTCAACCTGGAATATGCGAAAAAACATATAGGTGAGAGAAAACAAGAATGGGTGACAATCGCGCAGTTTTTCGTGCACACTTTCAGAGGCGTGGAGAGATGAAAACGATGTTTAAATTTATAACGGATACCAGAAGGGACGACATTTAAGATGGCTGTGCCCTTGTGAAAACGATATATAGAGATTCTCCAATATTAAAAATGTAAAATACGCACCACGAAAAGGGGAAAAAAAGGTGAAAAATTACGACCTGCACGCATATAATTGTTTTGTCTTTCTTACATCCCCCCCCCCCCCCCCCGCAGATCCATTTAGAGACAAATATTGGGTTTCTATTTATCGTTGTCAATTTATTATTTGTTGTTGTGTAAATCGACGAAATAGAGAATTGGTTTTAAGGTTAGTTTGTTATAGCAGCTTTATCGTTTTGAATCTGGGTTTGCAGGGAGTGTTCGCGCCGGTAAAATACTGTCATCGCGCCTCGATCGGCAGATAGGATTACAAAGACAAAATTGGCAGGCCTTTTCCTTTTCATTTTTGCGATTCGAGCAAACAATAAGCTGCTTCGAAATTGGATCTCGTCTGAAATTGGATTGTCGCGATTGGGAGCGACGAATTCCGCTCTGGATCTACTCGGGTATCTCCCTTGTTTACGTGCGAACCGAAAATCGGCTAGTATTACAAAACCCACGAGTACGCGATGCACTGTTTTCGTATAGCTACTTGCGTCGTCGTGCGGAAGCGCGCGAGGGTCTGTTTTATATGTAATAACGGGGACACTTGAATTTCTCAGTCGGCAATGCTACTCGCTTAGTAAGGCCTTCCGAAAGGCGTGTGTACAAAAAGCGCGTAGCGAATGTTTTGCTCCAGTGCTCGTGCAAGTGGTTTTTCTTTTTCGTGCACGTGCGTTTGATGTCTTTGCGCACAACTTACGAGCAAAGCCCCATGGCCATCTTGCAAGTTGAGCGACAAACGCGATAATAACCCTATTACTATATTGTTCACGCGCTCCGCACACGCTTGATTTCCCCGTATAAGAGCGTAGCCTTCTCTATACTCACAAAGCCTGGCAGTTCGACGACGGAGCCATAGAGTGCCCGGTCGCAGATTTGGAGCGCGAGGATCTGGTAGCACAGAGCGTCAAAGAGCCATTTCTCGGGGAACCTGGACGGCAGCGCACAGCTTTTGTATAGCGGCGAGGACCCGAAACACACTTGTTCGCTCGGGAGAAGTGTGTTTCGGCGTGTCGCCGCAGCGGGGCGCCAGTCACGTGGCTCTCCTGTCATCCGTTGTCTGCCGCTCCACCTTTTCCATTTCGGCGGCCGCTTCTCGTGGCGATCTGCCAGGCTTTGTCAGTATATAGGAGGCTATAATAAAATGATTCGAAGTAAAATGCTCAAAATTAGGCGATGACGAACTCGCGTGCAAGATGTCATTTGTTGTTGTAGGCGTTTGCTTAGAACAGTTACTGCTCTTATAAAGCAAGCGTGTTGGTCTCTTGCACGTGCGCTGCACGTCCAAGACGCGAACACGTGCAACGGATGTAACTGCGCTTGTAGTATGCTCCTTGGTGCTTAGGTAATTTAGCAAAATGTCTATTGCCTCGTGCTGTCCTTGGAAGCAAAAGACGCCGCAGTACTAGCGCGTTAAAACGCGACGGCTGAATTTTATCAAGGAGGTTGTGAGATCACAGACGGACTAGACAGCGGCATTCCTTACGGCCTTCGCTCTCGCTTAGAAGCAGTAGCATTTTTTATGCCTGCATGGGGTCGCGATTACGCCATTCCACCCAGTACTGCCTGAGCCAGAACAAAAATAAATAATAATATAATAATAGTAATAATAATTATTTATTGGCTCTGGAGAGACACGGCACCGCAGAAGTCTTCCGACCACCACGATTCAGACCATGCCCTATTGTATTCGTACGAAATAACTGCCACTGCGCTTATTGAAATGCTTTCGGCTTTCGATATATAAACTCTTGTTTATGGATTTTTTTTATCAACGTGAAAGAAGTGGTTTGCATAAGACGGCCTCAAAGCCCGTAGATCTTAATTGGTCTGGAAATTCCTCTAATTCCGACCCAGGAGCGAAGAGGGGCCCAACGCGGTGTAGATTGGTGTACCTCCTCAGAAGGAATTCAAGCGCTGCAGGACGGGTGAGGTCGTAGCCACCTCACCGAGCTGCAGGTAAACCCCCCCCCCTTCCCCATGTGAAGGCCGTAAGAAGCGCGCCTTTTTATTCTAGCCCGGCCGTGGTGAGATAGAGTGGATCGCCGCTCGGTACATCGGAAGTTACTCATTCGTTCGCGCCATCTTGAGATCATCTTCGGCGCCGGGAATGATTTAATAATCGCGTAATCGGTTGCCGAAGACAGGCGCCACGTTGTTACGCTCGTTGGCTTGGAACGAGTTTGAGCGCCGGGGACTTTCTGCACGGCTACGGTTTTCTTTTTTTTTTTTTCTGGAAAAGGGGGGGGGGGTGCTGGTGAAGCCACGTGGGGAGAACCTATCGGCTCCTCGTGCCTTCGGCGCTCTTGTTGAAGGAAAGCGCGAGCTTGTTTTGTTTTTTTTTCTTTACATTTTAGTTTTTGTGCAAGTCGGGAAACCCCCTGGGGAGTTATTTCGGGTAACCTGGGAGCCGGAACTGATTCCTAGCCCCTTTTTCCCTCTTTCTTTTTTTCTTATGCTATTCTTCCTTTTTCTGAAAAATGTTCCGTTTCCTAGAGTTGGCGGGTGAAGATTTTTTATTTAATTTATTTATTGGTGGCGATGTCTGCCTACTGCGGTGTTGTTCGAATAGTCTCGAAGCGCGTTGCATGTTCTTGAACGCCTCCGTTATTGGGGCCTTTCAGAAGATAGTAGTTTTTGCGCTCCGATAACGGGGAGATTTCGTGGACCGTTCCGATAACCAACTCAAATGCCAATACCCGTTACTTCGTCGGGGTGCTTTTACGTGGATGCGTCGTATCGTTATCGGAATGATCTATTAAAACGCCTTGGACCCGATGCATGCGAAAGGGTGCTGGTGAAAAATCGTGTATCGTTATCCAATTTATGGGGACGATCTACAAAACTCCCCATTTCCGACGCGATTACGTTTTCGCGCAGAGTTGCGGTTATACGATCATTACCGTCACCGCCGTGCCAGAAGCGGTTTCGAAACGCTAATAAGGGTGTAGCGCGAAGCCGAAGACCGCGTTCTATACACCATTCCAGAAAAAGGGCTTCTGGCCGATGCTCATTTTCGGCGTTCGTGCCTACGGCGCGCCTGCTGTGCTGGATTTCCGAAGCGGGGAACAGGCACGTGCTGGGCTGTGTGGAGATCGCATGCCGGGTTGCGCCACGAACGAAAGTCCGCTGTATCTTGCGCCGAAATTCATGTTTTTACAAGAATTGCGTCACGCCTGGGCCCAGACGAACTTTTAAACGAGGGATGAAAATAAAAATGTTAAATTACTGGTTGATTCTAATATTCAGAGAAGTAGAACAGGAGGAAGATGTTACGACTGTGTGTTTTACGGCGTGTCTACTCGCCGTATAATTTCATCCTAGGTAAGAGCAGAGTCGAAGGCTTGAACACGCACAACCCCCAACACACACGCACACTGCGACGCACATTAAAAGCTCAAATCACAGGGAATTCTGCTGCTCTTGACCTTTTTTAGCCGATGAAAGAACTAGCCCAGAGAAATGACAAAGGGCCGTGGTGTCGAGGTTTTGACGCCGTTTCATAGGTTCCATTGGCTGGTGTCGTCGGATACGCATCGACTTAAGATGAAACAAAGTATAAAGACTGCTCGTCAACCGCGCTGGCTTCGTCATCGTCTGAATTTTCGGACCATGTCGGCGATGTCAGGAGCCAGAAAGTCGCGAGAAAAAAAGTGAAATATACCGGGATGGCGGTTTTTGTTATAAGACAGAACCAGTGCCTTTTACTCCTGGTAGATCGACTGGATTATCGTGTCTATCACACGCCTCATTGCCGTGGCTACAGTGTATCAGTGGCACGTGTGCCGCTCTCAACAACCTTACCCGCCTCACACCAGCGGGCGCGCGCGTGCGTCGAGCTTCACCGCTTTGCACCGGACTGCTAGGAGCAGCGGCTGACAATGGGGGAAGCGCCCTGGGCTAGCGCAATAGCCTCGGAAGTTGTGCTCAGTATTATTACAGGTCTACCTTCTTTGGTCTTGATTGTGGGTTGACGATTTTAAAAAGCTGTCCGAGAAAGGGGGGAAAATGCGGGTCTATAGTTGGATACATACGGTAGTCGGAAGTAGTTCCCGTGCCGCGGTCAATCGATAGGACAACGAACTTCCACTCAACTTTGGCTCCAACGCCGCATATAGGAATCTTGAGCTTTGTAGGTTCAGAGAACTAGGAGGGACGTATGTTTATGGATAGACGCCATGGCGGTTATACTGGTTTTTTGCTGGCATTTTATGGGAACTATATTTACAGGCTGAATAAGCTATCGAGCATAAAAAGGGGAGGAGGCGGAGACTTTATCTCAATTGAAGTGTCGCGCTATGCTTCATTTTACATTTTTTTTAAATACCAATTGTACGCGGAACCTACTGTGACCTGATATTTATATCTAAGAAAAAAACCGTCTGTCCCATTTTGCGATGCAATCGCTTGTTCATTTTCAAGTGATGAGCGAACACATGTTGGCATCTGCTCCAAAAGCGTCAGTGGCTTCTCGAAACCAATATATTGCCAAATACAAAAACTGTCACAAAAAAAATTAAAAAAATGCTGCTTTGATTGTTTTTAGCGGGAAAACACTGAACTGATCAGAACAGGTCCTTTCGCGGTTTTCTGCACGTCTCTCGTGGCTTTCGTGATTACACGTTTTTATCGCCTGGCGCAATGGCCGCCGAAGCAAAACGAAGGAAACTGCGTTGGTTGTGTCCACAGCAACGAAAACGGCAGCAGCGACAGGACCGCAGGGAAAGCCGTGACTCGTAGTGGCCTAACGAATTGGGGGCGCCTTTCATTGCATCCTATATGTTGTATAAGTCAAACAAATGGGCCGGCGAATTCATCCTTGCTGTCGTACCTATCTGTTTCCCATGGATCGTCTGAAAGGAACCTATAGACGCTTTGCAGCAGCTGTGCATGGGCGCCGCCATAACTGACCTTCAGTTTTTGTATCCCCATATTACGTTTACTTCACTTCATTATTAGCATAGTAAGCCAGGCTATTGCCATCCTAGATTTTATTCTGTCTTTCTCCCCAGCATTGGCCTTTGTGGAGGCTCGTCTGCACCAATTTCAGTGGCTCGATATCTCGGTAAAACAAGAGAAGGTCACGGCGGCTGTATTCTGGCGCGCGTGTAAAGCGTCTATACGCGCAACCGCGTGAGCCTGGCGCGCATTGCACGTTTATCGACGTTCATCAGCGCGGTAGAAAGACGGTAGGGTGGTCTTTCCATTGTTTCCCCGAAGAGGGTTGTGCTTCTGGAAGCTCGATCTAGCAAGGTGATCGCCACAGGTTTTGAGCGTAGCGGATAAAAATTGGGGCAAACCATTTTGAAGACGATGCTTGCCCGCTTAAACTCCTCTATACTCACAAAGCATGGCAGTTCGACGACAGAGCCATAGAGTGCCCGGTTGCAGATTTGGAGTGCGAAGATCTGGTAGTACAGAGCATTTCTCGGGGAACCTGGACGTCAGCGCACAGATTTTGCAGCGGCGAGGAACCGAAGCACACTTGTTCGCTCGGGAGAGGTGTGTTTCGGCGTCTCGCCGCAGCGGGGCGCCAGTCACGTGGCTCTCCTCTCATTCGTCGTCAGCCGCTCCACCTTTTTCCATTTCGGCGGCCGCTTCTCGTGGCGATCTGCCAGGCTTTGTAAATATATACGAGGCTATGGTGTGACCCATACACTCTCAGCCAACGTTACTCCCAGCGTATACCTCTTGGTCCTTTATACGTGGCTTGTACACGACGTCATTCCACCATGCATGGTGGTCGCTCCTGCTTTTTCTTGCGGAGAAATACAAATTCTGTGGCGCGTACTGTATGCTACCAAAGGTATACGGGCTCAGCAGTTAGGCCACCACAATGGCAGCTGAAGTGACGTCACTGCGAGCAATGTTTGGACGTCTACTTCGCGAGTCATGCAGCCCGTAAGGGTCGTACCTTGTTCTTTTTCTTAGCTTACTTTGCAGGAAAAGACCGGAATCGGGCATTGTATTAATCTAACTACAGTTGACAAGCGCTCGAGCAACTTAACAACTAGTCCAGTCGGCAAAACGAACAGGCCTAACCTTTCGTCTGCTTTTCATTCTCCGCTCTTCCGTCGCTTCCTTTCTCGCTCTTTCGTCTCGGGACCGCCGCCGATGTGAGCGTCGAGGATTTGCCGCGTTCTGCTGCTCCCGTCTTTTTTGTTTTTCTTTTTTTATCCCCCTCTGGGGTTCAGGCTCGCCTCCCCGCGGTTGACCGCGCGGTGGCTTCTGACCGCCGGCTCGAGATTAGTTATCGGACGTGTCGCGAGTGTGTCCATCGGTCGGGAAGGGGATTAATTAGCGCCCATTAATTAAAGGACGGAAAAAGGTCACGGCGCCCGCTCACCGCACCGAACTATACCACGTTGGCCAATTCGGCGGCTGGCCACTGCCATCCGGGTGGTTAGTTCTAGTTAACGAGATCTATCCGTGTATCGGCAAACCGGTTCTGCACGACATATGAAGGGGACAAACACACACAAAAAAAACGTCTGTAGCCAGTATTTAATTACTTTGTGGAATAACGGGTTTGGCGTACGATACATTGGACACAGTTTGAAACCCTCCACGCGGATATTAAAAAAAAAAAGGCCTGTACTAACCCTTTTGTATGAACTGCGCATGCGCTACCGCTGAATACTCGCACATGCGCAGTTCGTACCGGAGGGACCATCGTACCGTGTCAGATGTGCGAAAATGTTTGAGGAACAACAAGTATAAGGAAAAGCTCACTTTCGTTTTGACTCCTACGATAGTAAAGAAAATGCTTCACCATTTTCTGTATCGAAGTGGGCGCGGTGTATCACGTCTTAGTGTCTAACATGTCGGTTATTCTAAAGCGATGCCGCTGTTCGACGATCACGAGGACTGCAGCCCGTAGTCGAGCAGCGTCGTCGCTTTGTAAGCACCGACGTGTTAGAAACTAAAACATCGGACACCGCGCCACTTCGATCAGAAAATGGCGCGAAGCTTTTGTTCGTGATCGTACGAGTCAAAACGGAAGTGACAATTTTCTCATACTTCTTGTTTGTGTCAAGCATCAACATATTTTTTGTTAAACAATAAAGTATAACAGAAAAAAAGATTAATAAGGAACTGCAGGAGATGACGATCTTATGTAAAGAAATGGAGCACTAGAAGAAAGTGAAGGGTATTTCTTTTCCCTTAACCTTTCTTCATAACATTCTTCACTTCCGTCTTGTATGATGTTTGCATAACATCGTCCGTTTCTCCGAAACTCCCGTCTCCTCCCTCTGTTCGTCATCGAAGTCTATGTACACTCGACCGTCAAATTATTTTGGGGCGGAACTTTTAGTCCTGTGGTAAAACAATTTCGCGAATGTTTGCGTTTCAAACAAAAGGAAAATGTGCGCGTGGGCGCTTTTCGAAGCCCACATCCGACTCCGTTCCATGCCTCCGAATTTGATTACAGCGGCGGTCCGCAGAAAATTGTCCATGCGGGCGCCCTTCTCTAAAAATGTGTTTTCCCGCGCGCTGGAGCGCGCGCAAATTGGCGATTCTTCCCGGAAAACGAGTCCCCTCGACGGTTTCGCACACGCACGTAAGAAACCGAGACCGGGACCGAGCGTCGCAATTCCAACCACGCGCATTGCATCCCCGCTTCCCCCTTTTCGCGCCCTGGCCGTACAGGACGCGCCAATTTTTCGTTGCACACTTGGGATGGGCACCAGAAAACCCCGTTTCGCCCTAGTACGCGCATCTTCTCCGCTGGATGGCGTAACACCCCTTACGCCGCGGTCAAGCAGCTGAGGCATCATACAACAATACTTGTATAAACTTCCGGTTGTATAAACATACACACAATACTATTATTATTAAAAAAAACATCCGGTCCCTCCAGCGAGGGAGAATAACATAAATATATGGCACAAATACGCAAGGATCGAGGAAGGATACCTATCGTAGAACACAGGTGAAGGCCCAATCACGCTCGGAACGTTTGGACGCATCATACTGATTATGTCGCTTGTAAGGTTTGAGGTCACTTGTATATTGTGATGAGTATTCCGCGTGTGCAAGTAAGATTGGATTAGATGTTGGATTGGATCGTGTTGGCTATTCCCTTTGCAACGGGTGAACAGAGTTCACGCTCTGCTCCAGCCGAAAGTAACTGCACATATTCGGCAGCATGCGATGTCGACGTCCGAGTCTGCGTCAATTCTTGATTGTCATAATTTTCGTTTTTGTTGTTTCTGTGATGTGTGACACGTGGTCTTTTTGACGACGCGTGCCCATCGCAATATTTCACGCAATACAATCGCCCTTTTTTGTGTGTTCGTTTGCTTGTGAGTGTATTCCTGTATCCTACCTTTGTTATAATTTTTGTATATACAAATATTTGACAAAAGAATTCGCGCCCTGATCGTTGCATTTATATTTCTTTCCTGCTGTAAAAAGTAATAATAAAAAAAGAAAGAAAAAGACTCATCCCCTCACTCCATCTTCCCTAAAGTAAAAACGCCAGCGTTGGGAAATAAAATGTATGCGTTTTTCTTTTCTTCTTTTTTCGCGCGGTGCATGGGCATAGGAGTGTGCCGCGTCTTGATCACGTGACACGCGCTCCTACTAACGCGCGCGTAATACGAAGCGTCTGCACACGCACGCGCGCTCGTGCAGCACACGCGTGATTTGGATGAAACAAAAATTATACAATAAAAAGGGAAAAAAAATGGTAGGGTGAGACCGCGAAAGCTGGCGGCAGGGAAAAAGGCAGATGCTGTCGATCTCGTCGCTCGACAAAGGGGAGGAAATGAAGAGGAGGGGGGGGGGGGGGAGGAGAGGGAAGGAGGGAAGAGACAAAAAGCAGCTCACGTAGCTGCATATAATATTGAATGAGAAAAGAAAAAGGTAAAAAAAAGGGGGGGGGGGACTCCCATCGCGGGAATAAAATAGGGAGGGAATAAAAAGGGCGGAATTGAGAGGGGGAGAGATTGGGGAGCCGGTTTGCGCGCCGCTTTTACCCGCGGAGACGACGCTCAACATAGAAGAGATCAGATCGATAGTTTTATTTTTCTTGTTATTAATTTTTCTCTCGCTCTCTCTCTTTCTCTCTCGCTATCCCTCTTTCCCTTCCGGCGCCCGCGGTGTTTGGTATCGCGGTTACCATGACGACGCCACGTCACCTTTCAGAAGAGGGACGGAAGGAGTTGGAAGGAGGGGAAATGGGGATATGAGGGACGTCACCGGCGGCGTGACACCCCTCTTGTTTTTGTTGTATTTCTTCCGGGAGTGACGTGGCCTTGTTCTAAGGTTTCGGGCGTGTGTGTAGCAGCAGGCAGCGGTGTCTTGCTGGCGTTCGTGACAAACTCGGCAGCACTGTGCGCTGTCGTGTGTCGGAATTTTTTGGGGACGGTGTCTCGCCGGATCACGTCGGAAGGTCGCTGGAACTTGGCGTCTTTGTCGCGACTGGGGTGGTTCCTTTGCTTTCCTCTTTTGTCGTTTTTGAAGTAGCACCGGGTATATTTTTGTTATTTTTAATGCGTTTTGCGTATATGATTTGAATTGGTTGTTGACAGATATGAATTGTAAAAAGGTTCCCGATGTTCCCTTAAAAACAAAACATGAAAGTTAACACACCAATACATAAGTATCTAACCATTTTTTTTTGACAGGTCATTTGTGAGACAATGCACAAAACATGCTAATTATCAATAAAATAGGCGTTTATTTTCTCTTCCTGTTTCCGATCAGCGCGCCAGAGTTTGCTAATATAGGGGCCGGTCGTGGTGGCCAAAGGAAGTGTTCATTACTCTTCACTGTCATGTGGAGAATATACGATCAGAAAAGTTTGGGCTGCGAAATTAAGTGTAAAACATCCTGTTTTTCGGCAAAATTTCAGTGTCTGTTGTCTGTCGCAAACAACAAGTATCCTATAGTAACTATGTTACAGTTAGTGCGCAGGCGACCTGGTGGAAGCTTTATGTTCTCGTAAAAGTCCATGGTAAAAAAAAAACAGAAGAAAAAGTTAACTATGGACAAACAGTGTCTCTCCCCCCCCCCCCTTTTTTTTTGTGGCACTAAACTTTTCTTTTAACCTTAATCTCGGGTCAGTATCACTATCGTGATAGTAACCCGAGCCTTCGATCGCGTCGCGGCTCGAACGATCGGCGGCGAACGATCCCCCTCAAACTCTCGTCTTTAGCACGACATATACGGTAGCACGAACAACAGTGTCGGCGTACGGCCCGAAACCTGAAACTTGACCGCGGTGTAATAGGCGACGCTAGAGCTCAGTGAGGTCGGCCATCTTACAATGATTCCAGCATGCTATCAGACGTCTTCCGTTGACTTGCCTGCGTGACGTCATTATGGCGCCGCTGTTAGCGCGGTATCTGGCGCGCCCTGGCTTTGCCCGTCAAGTCGTCTACGTCGCCATCTTGCTCAGAAAACAAAACATTTCCTATTGGTATCTTCGTGACGTATTTCTAAAACTGAGAGGAAAGCTCACCAGAGTACCTAAATTGTTTTATGCTAGTTATTGAATTTCGATGATCAACCGACCGAACTATGGTTATGTAATAAAGGACGAGGATTCAAAATAAACATAGATCACAATTCCCGCAAAAAAAAAAAAAAACGTTATGTTTGCGCGCTTTACACTGTCAGTCGTTCACTTATCCCTTATCAACTGCTGCCTCATCCTGATTGGCTGCGTAGTGGTAGTAAAATTATCGCAACTCTGTCGTGCGTTTCTTGAACGTTTGGTGACTACAGTTACTAGTGACGAAGTTACTTTAGCTTGAAACCTTCGTAAAAATTTCTGGATCCCAACTTCTGTTCGTAAACTCTAGTTCAGTTGAACGTGCATTTTGATCGAACAACATTTACCCAGCGTAGGATTTCCGTTAGATAGTCTCTAAACAACTAAGCTTGATGTACTATGAACGACTTTTACTTTGACGGGATAAACTTGTTCTTGCGCATACGGCGAAGTGTGGTTCTCGGGAACATTTCGCGGGCACGACATTTCGGGTGTTGGGGTTGTGTGTATATGTGTGCTATGTATTTCTTACCATGGGGATACGTGTTCCCGGGACCTAATTTTCGTGTTGTTATACAAGTCACGAAAACTCAATGTCGTTTATAATAAATATTCCAGAAAAAATTTGTTTTTCTTGTTTTAAGTAGGTGTCACATTGTTTATACATCAGACAAAAGACAATCTGCATACAGATTCGAATGCGAGTCACCGCGAGATCCCTGCTTCGAATGCCGCGTGCTAATGAGTTCAATGAGAAACTTGACACGTGGTATTCGAACCAGGGATATTGCGGTTACTCGTGTTTGCAGGCTGTCTTTTATATAATGTATGTGCAGTGTGACCCCGGCTTTAGAGTGTCCTGATATTCGAGTGCGTGCAAACAGAACGCGTCTCGTCAGCATACTGATAATGACCGTTTCGTACAAGGCCTATAAACTGCCACTTTTGTTCAACAAAAACGAAGATCAGCGTTTGTTCGGTCCTCGTTCGCTTTTTGTGAGTTGAAGCTGACACTTCAAAGCCTGTAGTGATCAGTTTTTTGTCCAAACGCACAGAGTCTTCTGCAGTAGCGCTTGCTTAAAAATCTTCTCACGTTGGGGTTCCTTAGGGGAGCAGAAAGTTGGTGACAAGTTGTGTTTGACGAGTTTGTTGGCAGAACGAAGCCTTTAGTGGCTGTCGGAAGCTCCTAGCAGACAGTATCTTCGGCGCGCGCTCACCGGATGGATAATAACAGGAACTTGCACGAAGGTGCACTTTAAAACTTGTCGATTTTGCGGTGCGGCCTCGCCCCCGTCTGCTTTACTTCTCAAAACCCCCTTCGAAACCGGAAGCTCCGACATTTCGAGTCGCCGGAAGCGTGCGCTACCTTCACTTGAACTTCCGGCTTCCACGGGCGGAAGTCTGGTGCATTAGTGTGGCTTCGCGACTTTAATACACTCTCGCCAAAATTTCGTTTCTTTTTTTTATTGCGTACAAGCAAAAAAATAAAAATCATTATCTGTCTGCCCGCGGCTCACACTATAACTTTTATTTCATGAAGAGTCCAGGCGACCCGGAAAACCTTTGGCAGTACCGTCTGCTTTAGAAGGACATGTATAGGAATGTCGGTACTTTTCCAGTCCCGATATTTTAAAACTTTTAATGCGAAGTTTGACTAGTATACGGATACGAGGGAATGGATAAACGAACTGATGTCTCCTGTCGAAGGTAAAATGCCATACCGTGTGCGGTATAGTTTTGCCATTGAGAGGTACATAAATCCTTAAGACCTTGTATGTTTGCTTTTATAGCGTGCAAGCAGTTAAGACAAACACACAAAAAACTACGGATTAACCTTTATTTTTCTTTTTGTAAAATTTAGATTGTATGTGCTGAAGTCGGGCAACGTAGTTCGAAAGTTGGAACTTCGTAGATTTATTCCAAAATTTCGAACGTTCGAAGTGGTTATGCAGCCCACTTTGTTCCTTCTTACAAATGGTGACACAGCAAATTGATGACCAACTCGACTGCATCGCAACTTTTTATTAATTCCATATGTTCTGCGGCGCGCTCTTTTACCTGCGCTAAGAGCACAGACGACCAAGCCATCATGTGTAGAATCATCGCTTGTCTTGTCTATCTCTGTCCTTGTTTATTGCGTGTTGTATCACCAGTTTGTTCCAAGGTTCGTCAGACTAGTCGAACTTCTAGGTCCAATGCCGAAACTCGAGTTGGGCGTCGAACCTATGTTTCGACAAAAGTTCGCGACATCCCTAGACACGTTTCAGCTGTACTGGGCACTGAAGCGTAGTACAGTTCACTTATAACGACACTTACAACGATGTACTGCTTATAACGATCAGTTTCTAGAGTTTCTAGACTAGAAACGACCAGCTTATAGTCCAGAGACAACGATAATCGGTTATAACGATTGAATTATCGAGATATTTTTCTCATTATCGTTATACGTGGATCGCACTTCATGGTTGCCAGAGTGCTATTCGGTTTACAATCAGTTTGTCTTTCGATCCGGAGTGGCATATTAAAGTTACCACGAAATTACTGCTCGCTGTCAGTTAACTGCTCCTTTGACATGATATCGTGTGTTTGCGACATACACAAGACGCGCTGTAGTCTCTATCGCACCAACCAGCTCCGGATTTTCAGCTTCCTAATTGACCCCGTTAGTTTCTAGCATTCGGTTACAACTCGCATCTCTCGGTCTTGCTTTCTCTGTTCGGTGTGTGAGTGCACGAGCTTACTTTCGAGCGTGCGTCTCTTTCCCGGGTCCGTCTTCTTGCCCTAGAACGTTAGTCCACGATCAGGACGGTTCGACTGGTATAGCCACCAAGCTGCGCACCAACTCGTGTACAAATAAACGCGTTCCCCAAACAAAAGTGGATAACCAGCGCGCACGCGCAACAGTAAAAATAACTTTTTTTTTTTTTTTGAGATGAACATGGGACGAAGGACATGCGTATTCTGGATGGATGAATATTAGCAAAAACCCGTGAATCGGGTGGCGTGTTATCCGCCACCCATAGCCATTAGCGTTAAGCTACGACACAAACGTGACGCATCTTCGGGCGTACCTTGTACCGTGTATGGATGTACGCATAAACGTTCGCAGATGGCTCCAAGTAAAGCTGCCGTCGCGCTGCTCGCATATCGTGCAAAATACACTCTCCAGACTCTGTCTCAAGCGTGTTTTTTTTTCTTTGTATGGCAGTCAGCTGTTACACTGGTCGTACAAAAACTCTCAGCACACATGTTCGAAGCGTATACGGAAGTATGAAGAAAACGTGCTTCAGGTGTTTCCGCAGATACTATCCCCGTTTTTTGTATGATGTATGGTAGCTGTGGAACTGCAGCTTTAAAGTTTTGATCCCCCCTCCTTTCCCTTCCCTATTTTCCGAAGGAAGTTAAAAAAAAACAATCTTTGAACATGTTTGTTTGCGTCGGTTCGGGTTTCCGCAATGTCAGCGCGAACAATTTGTTCGAGACAGGGCGCAAGCGAGAAAGTCTTCCCTAATTTTCCCCCAAATAATCCTTATATATATATATATATATATATATATATATATATATCATATATATATATATATTCCCTCCTTCCCCCCCCCTTTTTTTTTTCACCTCGCCTCGTGTGACTGGGTTTGATCACTTCCGTCATACCCGTCTCGCCTGTATTTTCTTTTTATCTGTCCACACCGCCGCGTATTTGTCGGCGCGTTTGACGAACCCCCACGCACGCCTTTGGCGCCCATGGGACGGCAAAAGAGATCTCCGCTCCCCCAGCGACCCCTACACCGGGTAGGGGAACCTCGTTGTTTGTTCCGGGGCCGCCTCGTTCGAACGAACGAGGTTACAAACTCGGCTTCGCCTTGCGACGAGACCGCACCGCGACGCCACGAGTCGATCCCAGCCGATCCGGCGCCGCGAACGCGTCTCGTGACTGAGCCTCCCGCGCGTCGGCCGCTATACGTCCCTCCGGAATGTCACGTGACTATCGCGCGGCATTGGATTGGCCGCGACGGACTCGCAGCCTCCACTGCGGTCCATCGTAAGCTGTGGTACTAGCCAACGACGTAGTCGGTTCCTCGCTTTTTCCCGAAACATTCCCCTTTGGGGAGAGACGACGCCGACTCTGATATCGGTGTGCGTGCGTGCGTGCGCGTGCTTGCGCGCTCGAGTGTGTGTGTGTTTGTACGGGTGCGTGTGTCTGCGTGCGCGTCTGTCTGTGTGTCTGTGTGCGTGCGTGCATCTGTCTGTGCCTGCCTCTGTGTGTGTGTGTGTGCGTGTGTCTGTCCACGTGTGTGCGTGCGTGTGTCGTGTGTGTGTGTGCGTGAGTGTATGTGCGGCGAAGCGGGCCTGGGCTCTGAGGGTACATAGGTTCCGTATCGACGTCCGAGAATACGCGGCTGCAGGTCGATTGGGTTTAGGGATTGGGGAGGGAGGGCTGCCGCTATAAAAGGAAGCTAACGATTGGGTGATACGTGGCTTTGTTCGGCGTTTTGGCCCGGCGCTCGTCGTGGGACGGTCGGACACGCAACGAGAGTTACTCCGGTTACTCGCTTGTCTGGAGGTCAGCAACGAAGGGTTCATTTTCCCTTACGTGTAAAGTATCGGGTTGACGCTGTTGGCTAGCAAAGTGAAGGCCTTGTCGGCAGTGTCTAAAGTACGATGCAATACAGTCTTTATTTATTTCGTATTTTAATAGAATACCTTGTAAACTCCCACAGGAGCCAACGAGGCTGTGTAGATTGTTCCTTTCTTCTTTTCTTGCCGGGAAAGATATTTACGTAAGGAGTAATAGTGTATATTTAAACAAAAAACGAGGTAAACGTAAGATGGGGAAAAAAAAGCAACGCGGGTTGTTTTTGCGTTGATCCAATATGGCTTTTAAATATCGTCTTTGCATACCTGCGTCCGCTTTTTTTAATAGTCATCTCGTGGCTTCGCGAAACATTTCTCCTCGTTTTGTGTTCGATAGTTTCGCGATACATTTTTAATGCGTAATTGCATTCTTACCGAAGGTAACTCGGCTCTGACGAGGTGCGTTGTGCCGCGCTGCCTAGCAGCACTGGAAGTGAGGAGAGAGTTGGCCCACTCGACCAGCTGCCAAATTAACTCTGTTTCATCACTTAGTGTGCAACGCTGTCAAAGCTACTGGCGCGAGCGCTGGGGCTTGATCTCGTTGATCATTTGCACGCGTTCTCGCGCAAACAAAACCACAGATGAAGCCACGCGCTCGCGCCAGTAGCTTTGACAGCGTTGCACGCTAAGTATGAAACAGAATATAGTGCCCCGCGAACCAACTGCGCCTATTTGCACGCGTCGCGTGTTGACGTCGCCCGTTGTACTCCACGCGGAGCTCCCTCCCTTCAGCCTGCAATGAAAAGTGACTAGTCGTCCATTGCCTACACAGCGGGAGGTTAGTCTGCCTGAACATGGCGACATTGTTACCCACTGTAGATAAGAAGCTTAGCCAGTGCAGTCCAACTGCTAGCCTGGGGGTCTTTCACGTGCATCACGCAGTCCTGATACACGACCGCACGCCGGTACGATGCTCATTCAGATCGAAACGGGCGTGGTGTGGAGGTTGAACCCAGGAGGGCTGGGATCCGCAGCGCGAGCTTTCGCTCTACGTGTTCCGACCTAGTCCACTCGGCCGCTATCCCCCGTCTCAATCTGTGCATTCTAAGTGTCGTCGCAAGAAAAAGAAAAATGAGACGATGAGGCGACGTTTTTAAAAGACTCAGCAGCTTATATCATGCACATATTTAAGTCGAGCGTCTGCTGTGTTTCTCCTAAAATGCAAATCTTCTTTTTGGCTCAATAAATAAATCGAGATGCGCCTGCAATATTTATTTATTTCTTTATTTATTATATTAACGTCAAGGTAAAATATACATCGAAAATGGGAGTGGGCTTACAATAACAGTTACAAAGTGCACATATTATTAGAACCTACCTAAACAAAACCGTATCAGTGAGGCTAGCTTCGGGCGGGACGGCGGTTCCAGTCAATCGAATTTTGGTCTGTAAAATAATACCGCAAGATGAATGTTTTAATATTGAGAACGATAACTTTATTACCGAGACATTGCGAGCAAGATGAATTGATGTTGGAGGTATTCGTTTGTGACGAAGTACGGTGTTTGGACGGAATATTTTATGAAAAAGACGCAAACAAATGATCTTACGTCAGTGCAGTCGAAACGGCAGATCTAATAGACCGATCTCACCAGCCAGCTTTGTTGCGACACTGCATCTGATATACACAGAGATTCCAATGAACGAAAAGCTAGTTTTTCGCACGGGTAAATAAACTATGCATAGCTAGTGGTTGACGTATATAGAACGCGAAAGTTTAAGAACACGACGTTCCCTGTATAAAAAAGATAATCGAGCAAAATAAAATTTCTATCAAAGCAAACCACCCGTATAACATTGTCAACGCTTGTGGAATTTATATCAGTAAACAAAAAAACACTTGTCATCAAGAAAGAGATGTTATTTGTGTTTGCTTATAAACTTTTTTTTTTTTACTGAAATAGATGTTGCAGGCGGCCACAGTGCCATTTCTCGTTTTTGACAATATTAGGTGGACGTCGGCTCATAGAGAAATCTCGTTTTTCTCGATTATCGTTTGATCCAGGTAACGTCACGTTGTCAAACTTTCGCGTTCTATCCCAACCGCTAGCGTCACATCCTCGCGGAGTTTGAAGCTTTCCGCGATGCGTAATTAATTTACCAGGGCCGAAAAGCACGGTTCTTCTTTTTTCCCCGGGAACTACCCCCGTACATCTTAGGAAGCCGTAGTCTATCCTCTCCCCGCTGCGGGTCTGTGCGATCCGAGCACGAGACAACACGAGCTGTCTCGCGCACTGGCACCTGCCTTCCGTGAATTGCAGTTATGGCGGCCTTACGCGTGCGCGGCACGTTTAATGAGATCGGTCTATTCGTTTTTTCACGGTAGTAACGCCGGTAGTGAGCTCATAAGATAAAGCGAGCTGATCCATTTTAAACGGCTTCAGTCGGAACGATTAGTGACGAGAGTCGAGGGTCTCGCACTAGGTATCTCCGAATTTTTCAAATTTCTTAGTTTGCACTCAAACTAAAATGGTATGATCTTATTTTATTATGGAACAATGATGCCCGAGTCCCACTAGGGCCAAGGGTCTCCAAACGTTTTACTAAGGGGTAGGATCGGTGATACGTCTGTCTCAAGGGCCGGAGAGTAAATAAGCAAATATAAATTAGCAAGAACTAAATAGTCCTATACGTAAACATGTAACAACAAAATTGCAAGTAAGGGTAAAAAAATAATCGTAAGAGATGTGAATACATTTTGAAAATCCATATTTAGCCAATTAGCACATTACAAAACAATTGGGATCCAAAAAACTGACAAGGTGCAAATCAAAACTCTTGGGACCTTTGGCATGCCCGCACGGGGCAGAATAGTAAAGAGAATAACAGAACTAATGCTGACAATATGCAATAGATACGAGACAGGACACTAAGCACAGCATACATGGGAACGCGAGAAAATTTTAACATGCGTAGTTAAGAATAGTGATGTTGATGATGACAGTGTGCAATGAATAATATGAGAGGACACGTCTTAAGATAACAGTTATTTCTCTTTTTTTTTCTCTCCTGGTATCTTTGATTACGCGGCCGGTGCGCATTGTGGCCCCGTTCTTTTTACGTGCGCTTATTTTTGAGCCGGTAGCAGCGTGCTTGCTAGAAGCGCGCCGCTGGCCGGGCTTCATTGGAAGAACCACGGCCAGCGACTTGGCCCGCGGGTCGGGGTATGAAGGCACTTGCGCTAGAGCGACAAACAGCCGACACCGACAAGCCTCAAACACGTGCACCATGTCACGAGTACTCCGTCTGAAATAAGCACGAGTGATTGCATGCCTACCACGATTCCTTGGCATGCATGCTGCACGTGCTTGAGGCTTGTCGGTGTCGGCTGTTTGTCGCTCTAGTGGGACTGGGACTTGAGACAGCAAGCGAACGATAAAATGATCTCAGCGAAGGACGAACCTCTGATTACGATTAGATCCCTTAAAAAATGCGATGCCCATAGGAACAATGAGCAAGTGGTACTCAATGCTCCGTTAAAGCAACCAACGCCCTGGTTGTCTTTTTACGAGACACATGACTGACACGGACCCTCTGAGACATGAAATAACGCCAATCTAATCAACTCGTCATCGTCCATATTGTCACGAATAAAAACAAACTTTATTAATAAAACTTAAAATGAATGTTTGACGCGGCGAACTCATGCCGAGAAACATAAAGTAACCAAGACCTTACATTCTTTGACGGCGAAGGGAAGTCGACTTCAGGTCGTGGTGGGCGGCGTGATGATGTTCTTGTTCCGTCGGGCGTCACCTCGTAGTTCAGTAACTCCGAGTCGGCAAAGTACCTTACAGGGGCGGAAGTACCGTTTCGAGAGTTTCTCGCTGAGACCGCGGCGGCGAATCGGTATCCATCACCATGCGCACCCTGTCTCCGGGTTGGAAGTGGACGTCGCGGCGACGAAGGTTGTACCAGCGGGCGCCAACACGATGTTGGTCCCGAAGTCGGAGTCTGGCGACTTGTCCCCGAAGTTTTCTTTCTAGTAGTGCACCTTGACGAATGGAGAAGATCGGTAGGGCTCGTGAGAAGACACGTGGAATGGCACTCCCGCGCCCTTCCAGGTATTAGAGCGCGCAGCTCAGGATCGTCTCGTTAAAGTTGTCCACGTCGTGCCCTCTACCCGCACTACGCTCGATAAGACTGTGAACTGTGATCCCGTGCGACGCTCGATGGGACAGTGTTTTACCAGCCTCCGTATTCTCCCGTTCTTTTGTTTGTTTTGTGGTTTTGTTTCCTTGCACGTTGCATCGGAGACTGTGGTCTTCTTGAAAGGGGGAATTAATGCCACGCGAGGCTCCGAGCAAGCGCGCCCGTGGCCGAATACTGGTCGACAATATTGTCACGAATGACAGACAATAAGGCAGAGAGAAAACGGAATGAACTAAAGATTTAATGGAAGCAAACTTGTGCCAGAAACGAAAAAAAAAGCACACGTCGAGAAAGCACGAGCGAGCGTCGACGGCGGCAGCAGCAAGCGATGGAGCGTCGGCGTAACAGCTGGCTATCGCGAGAGAAATCAGGGAATGAATCGGCAATACGGCGCTCGGCTCTTTATCTACTATGCTCGTCATCTCGAATATTCGACCTAGAATGTTCGGGAAAGAGCTAGGGCGAGACTGACTAGGCAAGGTCATCCTGGCCTCCTTATCGTTTACGCTCGGGGTAAGAGTGTAGCGAATCTTCTAGATAAACGAAAGGAGTGTATCTTCTCATCACGCACCCGGCAATATCTCCTCCCTCGTGTCATTTCACCTTGCCAATTTTTCCAACCTACCTCCTTTTCCAAGTGTAGAGCAGTCCGCTTGCGCTCGGACTAACCTCTCTGCTTTTCAATCATCCTCTCACTCTCCTTGATCGCATCATATTTTTTTTTGTCGAATCGTATTTCGAGTTTTGTCATTCGCTTTTAGCCTCCTATTCTTGGCCGTGTTTGGCTGTCTTCTTTTTCTGTAAAAAAGTAACTCGCAGACCTTTTGTTTTAGTGTTAAATGTTTTCTTTGATAAATGTTTTTTTTTTAGATCTCGGCGATGTCTGTGCAGTGCCGCTACTCCATTACAGTTAATTAGTCTATGTATATATATATGTATCCCGAGAAAAAAAAATGATTCTTTAGTAGAAAGTGGTGTTCTGCATAACTTGCACACCGCGTATTTGCGTATTTTCAAACAGTTCCCGAACACTGGGGTCTCGCATTGCTCGCGTATTAATCGAACAACTTTTAAGTGCGACGCCCTGTTTTGGTTTTAACGTGTTTTTCCCTCTCTTGTTTGTCCTGTGTGCAGCTTCCCAAATGAATGGCATGGACACCGGGTCGGTGCAGTCGTCCCAGCAGAACGGGACGCTGCACAACTCCGTGCAGACCGGCACCTCGGCCGAGGACTCCAAGACCAACCTGATCGTAAACTACCTGCCGCAGACCATGACGCAGGAGGAGATACGCTCCCTCTTCTCCTCCATCGGCGAGGTGGAGTCCTGCAAGCTCATCCGCGACAAGGTCACCGGTACGAAGTCCTCCCCTCTGTGTCTCTTAGCTGCTTGTACGCATAGAGCCGTGTACCGCTTGAGGGTTATCGGCAGCGAGGTCATTTTCACTGCCGTGCTGTGCCTTCTTAGCTGTTTATGCGTTTACAATCGTGTGCCGCTTAAAAGAGCGTATGTGAAGTCCTGCGGAGTTATCTGCAGCGGAATAACCTTGCTGCCCTCGGTGTATTTTGGCATACAAATCTGTGCCGCTTGAGGATAATGTATGTGGAGTCCTGCAATCATCGGTAGCGGAGTCGTTCGTGCGAACCTCACTGCCTGGCTGCCGTTTTATATCGCTGTTTGTTCGTATGCAGTTGTGTGCCGCTTAAAGATGGGCATGTTGGCTACGGTAGAGTTATCTGCAACGACGTCATCCGAACGAAACTCAATGCCTTGCTGCCTGCATATAGCTGTTTGTGCGTATGCAATCGTGTGCCGTTTAAAATGGCGTTTGTGGAATCCTGCGGAGTTATCGGCAGCGGGGTAACCCGTACGAACTTCGCTGTCGTGCTGAAATTTTTGGGCTGTCTGTTCTTATGCAATCGTGTGCCGCTTAAGACTGTGTATGGGAAGTACCGCAAGGTTATCGACAGCTCCTCGCTCTTCTGCTTGACATCTTAGGTGCTTGTTTATGCGGAATCGTGTGCCGCTTATGAATGGGTATGTTGAGTGTGGCAGAGTCATAGGCAACGTATCCCGTACAAACCTCACTGCATTTCTGCCTTTTCAAATGTTTGTTCGCATGTAATTGTGTTCCGCTTAAACGTGCTTATATGGAGTCTTGGAAACTCGTCCGTGTTAAGTTTCCGTTACGAACCTCGCTCTATTGATGTCTCATAGCTGACTGTCTATACGGAACCGTTTTCGGCTTATAATGTGCACACGTGTATTCTTAAGCGCTCATCCGTGACAGTCACAAGTACTAAACTTCCTCTTGCGTTCTTCTTAGCTGCTTGTTCGTGCTCAACCGTATGCCGCGCAAAGATGAGCGCGTGAAGTCCTGCAAAAGAGGCTTCCGTTAAGAGGACCCGTGTAAGAAACCCATTGAGTCTCTTCGTTTTATGAGCTTTTATATGAGCTTTTATACGGAACCGTGTGCAACTTATAAGATGCGTATGCGGAGTCTTGAAAACTCATCCACGACCGTTAACGAACCTTGTTCTCTTGCTGTCTTAGCGGAGAATGTTCATAAGGGAAGACGTACTGCTTAGGGATACATAGTGAATCAGGTCTTTTGAGCTCATACTCAACGAATGTTATTGGTATAAAAACAACCGAATACTCGTATTTTCCCACTATATACTTGACTTGTACCAGACAGGGTGTTTGATTTTATTTCGAGCATATATTATTTTTATTTTTATAATGGAGATAAGATGTCAGGCTGGCAAAGCTGGCGTCTCTTTTCTAAACGTAATTTTTAAATCAGGCTAAAAAAAATAGAGTGAGTAAAATTCTATAGGAAAATCATTACATTTTCGGAAATTCTTAAATTTTAACGTGCCTGTTTCACGGGCACGTTAAAGGCCTTCAGAAAGAACTTCTCTAAAGAATCGGTGAACTATCGAACGCCGATGGGCACGTTCCCACTTGAGATGGCGAGATAATTCGCCGATTCGTCAAAGGAGTTTGTTCTGGAGGCCTTCAACATGAACGTAAAACATGGTATTACATGGCTAATTTTTTTTTTTCGATTTAGTTTTGGGTTTGCGGACAGGTCGATAGCGGTCTTGTACACTTTACCAAAAAAAAGCAAACAAGAACAAGGTAATCGAATACAATTACACTTCGGTAAAAACGTTTCCAGTTAGATCACGTGATTACCTGACAAGAAAAGTAATGGACGGTTTCTCGAAAAAGAAATTAACGGTTACTCTTCCGATTACTTCAGATGCCTCAAATCGAGATATTTTTCTGCCGGTTTCGAAAACGGGCCTTTCTTGTACTGTCCACTATTGTTTCAGAATCCCGGAATTACAGCGTGTGCTCCTCTTCTCAATACACCGATTTTGGATAAACCGTCGTCCTGCCGGAGACTTCGTTCGAGCATTCCTTATTAGGAAACTGGCAGAAACAAAGGCCGTCTATAAGGAAGGGAGGGAAGGGTAGCAGTGGTGAAAAGTAATTTGAGTACTTCAAAAGTACCGCTCTTGGTATTACTTCGGAATAAAACGAATCGAATGATTACAAGATTTCCCCAAAAAATTGATCAATGACAACTAATTGGATTACTTGTAATGGAGTATCTTACAAGTCTGGTCGAGACTACCCAGTTCCGAACGCGGCCCGAGTCAGCTTCGACCTACCTCGCGCCGGCACCGCCGACGTCGTAGTCGTCGTCGATATGGATTGAATCGACTCGGCAATCAATGCGGTGACTCAACGCTGCCGCTTCCCCTTTGGTCGTGTCGACTCGTATGGGGGCCCGGGTTCTCGGGCGCAGTTTCGTCTCGAACGTGAAGACGCATCGATTGGGCCGGCGCGTCTCATTGGCTCGCTTCGACGCGGAGAGAAGCGCGCTTGGCGCGGTCAATGCTTCTTTTCGGCCTCCCCCGGGGACTTTATGTGCCTCGGAGTTCGTCTTGGTTCCTTTTTGGGGGCCGTTTCTTTTGTATACCGGCCTCGAAGCAGTCTGGAGAATTGATCGAGTCGAGTGCGCGGGCAATCTGAGACCGGCTTGCAAAGGCGCCGCGTCGTGCGATAAAGATGGATAGTGCACTTCGTTTCAGTTTTAAGTGTGCGAGCGAAGCGGAAGATACAGGATCGAGGACGTTCTTTTGAAAGGCGCTTCGCGAAGGGGCGTGTCGGACAGCTATTAGCGGCGAGATGTTTCCGGTGGCGCCCTCGTATGGTTACCTTTCGTGACGTCATTACCTTGCGAACAACAAGTTCGATGGTGTTTCCAATTAGCATGGCGGAAGCTTGAAATCATAGCGTTCTTGAACCAACACTGTCAACACCGTCAAAATTGATGTCCTCACGTTCCTCTTATTCCCGTCCATGAGAACTCCTTTGCTGACGTCATAGTCAGCGTTCGGCCTATCGTGGAAGGCCGACCACAGCGACGCTTTCGATCGCGCACGTCGCCAATAGGATCGGTACGGGTCGCCCGTGTGTAGGTGCGAGACGCTCGTGCATGTGTGACGCCGCCATCTTGACGCTTACAGCCGCGCGGGTTTGCGGCGGTTAGGGTTCAGCGCTCCGGAACGATTTCGACCTATATAGATACGATGCTGGTATGCCCTGTTACACCAACTTAATTTCCAGAAAAAAAAGAAAAAAGAAATGGGTCATTTGGACGTAAAGGCCTGTTCACACAGTAGAGAGTTTTAGAATAACATACGCAACTTTAGCGCACCCTAGCGCTAAATTTAGCGCTTGCGTTAGCGCACGTTATGCAAGAGAGTTTTAGAATAGCGTTTCTCCGTCGCGACGCAAAAGCCCAAGTATCTCGCGCTTGCAACGCCACCAAGATACAGTCACAATTTTTATATCACACACGAAATGCTGTAACTTGAGGGGGAAAAAAAGCGTTTTGGTCCAGAGTAATGTTTTAATTTGTTTAAACGTGAGAATGCGACGCGAGCGGTTGACCGGTCGCGTCGCTTCGGCAAGAGATGTCTCGTGTACTGAACTTCGCCGAGAAATGTTCGCGCGTCGCAAGCACCAAGTTTCCGGTTACCGTTGCCCACCTAACTGGGTTTTTGCAAACCAAGTGCAATGTCGTTCCGTATTCAAAAATCGCAGTCGCGAGGATGCCGCCGACGTCGCGCTCACGACGCCGCCAAACCTGCCGCCGACACAATCCTGGAAGCCGCCATTTTTTTAACTGTGCTCGTCTTGGCTTTAGGCAACTTCTCATCACGAATCCTCGCTTGGAGGAACGCAAAGACTCCAGGCGTACGCACGCAATTTCGGAAAAATAGCGCACTCAAAGCCCGAAAAGTGGTTTGCGTTTGACGCATGCGCAGTGGCGACGACGCTGTTCTTTGCGCACGCGAAGCTTTAGCGTGCGCTATTCTAAAACTCCCTAGTACGGTTTGCTTGCGTTGTGTTGGGCTACGGGAGCTTGCGTCTGCTTGTGTCGAATTCCGACTGAGATATCCGTGATTCGAATGACCCGTGGCGACCACTTCAAAGAGTAGTAACTCGTACGCAACGTACGAAGCGCAGAATGTCGCGGTGATTTGCCACGTAACGCAACAAATCGTATAGGCCAACAATCCTGCATGGATGGACCTAAGCGATCGCTTGAATATATACAGCGTGGGACGAGGTTTCGATCGACTATTTGAGGTTGTAAGTCGAAACCAACTTAGTTGTATGGAGGTTTAACGAATGCTGGCGTCTGTTGCCTTCGTTGTACAGATGAAAAATTCGCTCGGTGCAGTAGGACAAGGGCATTTACCGTGCGTCGTGCAGTATTGATTAATGAACCGCAGGCCTGTACGATGTGAAATTTTCCCACGTTTTCTCTATACACGTCGAATGTATGTTTTCTTTTTTTCTTCTTTTTAACGGCGACAACTGTTTTTGGTGATGTTTCGTGGTGGATTCCTATATCTGCTTCGTGCAATTCGTGGCATAAGGACACAGCGTCACGTGGCGACATGGTGAATGTCTCCACAGTGACATCACGTAACAAAACGACGTCACGTGAAAGTCGCGTGACTTCGTGGCGTGCATTTTTGATGTCACGGCATGTCACTCCGTGACATCACGCAATGGTCACTTCGCAGTGTGATCGTGTGCGCTCTGTGCGAGCGGCAGTGTGCGCAGCGCCCTCGCCTGTGGCAAGCGGTTCATTTGCGCGGCACAGCAGGAAACCGGGAACTACTTTGTTTTCTTTACAACCTGATGCCACTTTTGGTAAGTTGAGTTTCTCCGCGGGTCGTTGACCAGCACTGACCATTCGCTAAGCGCCCATGGCCAAGTTGGCGGCGTCCGTTTAAATCGTTTTGGGCCGTGCTCGATCGAACCCAGCCGAGATTTACATGTCTTGCGCGTGCGCACCCTACAAGGAAGAAACACGCATGCATAATGCATTCGTACCACGCAGGTAGAGAGGAAGCTCTTTCTCGCACGCACGCACAGACCCAACAGAACAGCGCGCGCCCGGACACACACACAATCGATTCCTCGACAGGCACGCACGCGCGCTATCCTCGCGTATGATAACCCTGTATATAAGATAAAACGGTGGACCACGAACCACAACCTTTTTTTATGCTCTTTTTTAATATATATATTTTTTATATATCTAACGGCCCAGCTGCTACGACGGAGCCGTGCTTGGAAGGGAACTTCCGAGACTAAGGAGGGGGGGGGGGGAGTTTTGGTCTGAGGCTAGGAATACTTAAAGAGCGTCTGGGTAGCCCTGGGTCTGAGGAAGGCGGTTTCCTTCCGCGACGTGCACTTATTTTACTTCCTGGTTATTTAAGCGTGTGTGTGTATTTCTTTTTTCTTTTTAGTTGGGGGTTTGTATAAAGGGGGGACCCTTCGACGGCGTTGAAAGCGGCGGGGGGAAACGGGGTGTATCGTTGAGGGCATTACGGGCTGTCGTTGAGACATCGATCTGGCGTATGTACGCCGTCCCGTGTCTATTTTTGGAACACGTAGTTCAGAAGGTGGTGGGAGAGACATATTCGTCGTCAAGGGCGCGCGTGGCTAGCCTATGGTCTGCTTAGTAATGTCCCCCCCCTTTTTTTTCCTAAGCTTTCTTTTTTTTCTTTTTCTTTTTTTTTTAGCGGCCGTGTTTGGGATAAGGGTTGTGCCGTGGGGTCTGTACTGTTCCTCGTTTGGGATTTACAGCCATAAGGCGAGGCTGCCCCCCCCCCTCTTCTCTCCATTTTTTTTCTTTTTTTTCTGGATATTAGAGACAAAATGCATCGATCCTCATCCGCGTACTGAAACTTTTCTTTCAGTGTTTTCCATTCTACGAACCTTGAACAAGCTTTTTTTATTTTCAGTTTTAATCTGTTTTTAATGCAACGAACCACATGTTCTACCCACACAAACGACACTGATAGTGCGCCAGCAGTTTTAGTCGCAAAACGAAGGGAATCGCAGTGCGTTTGGACAAAAATCGCGCCATGTAAAATTCGAAACGAGGAATTGAGATGAAATGCCTATAGCCGAGCTTCCCGGGAAGCGAAGCAACCCGAGCGGAACCCGGTAAAGCAGAAAAGCGGGGAGTTATTTCCTATTCAAGTACAGTGTTCTATTCAAGTGTGCAGCGAAAACTGGCGCGGCCTGGCAGCCGGGATGTGAAACAGGAAACCGACGATTAAAATCAAATTCATTCGTGCTTCATCCTCTTTTTTTACGCCAACTCCACGCTGCCTCCCGCAGTTGCGGAATCGAATCTATTACCAAATGAGCTTGTCACGAAAACGAACGCTATTAAATTCCGCGAAATGCTCAGTGCCTCTATGAATCGTATCGTAATGACACTTCGAATTGTATTGAGAACCGTACACCTGCTAGTGTCTCAACAGACCCCCTATCAAAAGTCCGTCGGGCAACATTGTCGGTCACCATTCGTTGTGGCAACGCGAGCAGTGTGATTGGACCCGAGTTGTCGCCGAACGCTGACGTCACACTCGTGTCCAATCTGTGCTCGGTACGTGCCCAATCAATGGCGGACTTTGATAATTGGAGCAGCAGCTGCTAGATGGCCCGCATTTCTGAAAAGGGTCTATTCTACGCGCCTGCCATTTCTTGTTTTTACTGTGCTACGTCTTTTTTTTTTTTTACTAGTAAGTTAAGAGTTTTCGAGGTATTTAAATAAATAGGCAAATAAAGAATAAACCTCCCTTGTGTAATGCACAGAAACGAGTCTTCGAGTTATGTAAATAAATAAATAATAGCGCGACCTGGCGACCGCAATGGGAAACGGAGGAAAGGAAATTAAATGCGCTCTTTTCGAATCGCGAATACCCGCGCCATGACAGCAAACGGCTGGCTGATCTCGAGAGCGTTCGTGCCTCGAGGGATCCGGGACGCGTGGCCGGAACAAGTGAGGAGCAGGACGTAGCGGCAGACGGAACCCTCAGCTCGGGTCCCCTAGTCCCCAAGATGCCCACGAGGCCTTCTATGTTCGCTAGCTCGGACATTCCCTCTTCCCCCACTTTTCCCCCTCTTGTTCCCGTTTTCGCGCTGGTCTTCCCTAGGGCGGTTATTGCGCGTCCTTTTGTCGTTCCATGGCTCGCCGAAATGGCGCTGCGAGCGCTTGTCGGTTCAGAAGGGGCGATGGGTGGGAGGCAATGGCGCGTGCAATATCTGCGAGGGGACAGGGAGGGTGGGCTGTGTTGTTTTTGCTTGTTTTCGTTTGCTCGGATACTAACCGGCGTTGTGGCTGTAGGGCATGTGCGACTTCGCGTCGGGTTCACTCCGCTTAAACTCGCGATGGTGGTTTAGAGATGAATGATCGAATGTAGGGAAGAGGATTTCTGCCGGGTGGCGCCGCAGGCAATATGCGTTCGCGTGGCGCGGTAACGCTTCATTTTAAAAAGTGTGAGACTGTTTTGGCGAATGGCCTAAATTTGAGAGGACAAGAAAAACAGGCTCGTTAAAATGACCATGCACTTGCTGGTCGGTGACAATGCGCTGTTTGCCCTGAGGTCACACCAGCTGCAATTCTTGTGGCTGTACTGCCGAGCGCTTACCCTTTGACAGCAATGCTGCATACACTTGGCACCTCCGAATTCGCTTCTGTCGGCGAGTACAAATAGGAACAGTCATCAGCATGGTGGGGCGACGTCACGTGCAGGCCATATACACATGGCTTGCACGTGGCCTGACGCGGCCTAGTGGCGCGCAAATGTGAAGTAGAGGAAAGGGGTCATATTTGGGGGCGGGGGGGGGGGGCATGTTGTAGGAGTTGCGAATAGGCATATAGGGCGGCTATTACGGCCACGGAACGGCTCCTTGCTGGTGCTGAAGCAGCGTGCTTCCAAGTCTCAGCAAAAAGCTTCAGGTGGCAATGCTGCTCCAGGCGGTAGCCTGCTCTAACGCTACGCCAAGACTGACCAATGAGATAAGCTACTGTGGACTTAACGATGTCATCAGTTTGCCGCCTGCATTCGTTGCAACGCGTGGCCATCTTTTTTCTGGCCTACTATATGGTCGGTTTTAACATTGTCAGAGTTGTATCAAAAGCGTACCTCGAAAGAATGATGCCTAAAACATACGCAGATCGAAAAAAAAATGTTCCCGTGTTACCCGATAGGCATAGGCCGTCACATGTGCAGTGATTTGGTGCGGTGTGACTATAAACGCGACGATGAAGGTAACCGAAGTGATAATATGCGAAACGGACTATACAGTCGGCACGACGAAACTTTTCGGTCGTGCCTTATGAACCCGAAACAGCCGCTGGCGTATTTCATTTCGACAGTTCTTTCGGGATGCCGGATGCATCGAGTTGGTGGTTCGGATAGGCTTGGATTGACTGGGCTTGGCAGCTTGGCTTAGATAAAGTCGCTTTTTTCTTTCTTTTTCATTTTTTGTGTGTGGGGGGGGGGGGGGAGGGAGTCTGGGTTGACTTGGCTGTCTTTCTGTCTGTCTGTCGTGGTTCGAATTGTTTGCCCGTTCCGGGCTGGCAGCTCTGGAGGGAAGCGGTTACCGTTGGAAACAAATATAACGAAAGAAACCGCCTCGAGTCTTGTCGCTGGAGGGCTGGCCCTGTCGGTGAAATCTGCGGATTGGTTGGTTGTCTCGTAGTGTTGCGTCTCTGCGGGAGGTGTCAGAAAAAGCAGCGCAGATAAGCGGGAGAGGAAAGAGAGAATGGAAGTGGAAACTGATGTCGGGATTCTGTTTGTCGGGGATCTTTTGTTTACGACCGAATGTTGCAGGCCGCATATACGTGGATGGACGAGTGGTGGAAGGATGGTAGTGACTGTATGGCCTTTGTAGCGGGCGATAGCTTGCGCCACCTGGCGATCGTCTAGCGCACCAGTTTTTGTGTAATATCGCACATCTCTAGACATTGTCCGCCGCTCTTCTAACCTTCTCTGTGTGATTGTAGTCATTGTTTTGGAGGAATCGTCACGTTTTCATCGGTGTGCTTTATTTATTTTTTTTTTTTGGGGGGGGGGGGGTGTTTTATTTTGCACGTGGGCGAGAAAGTTAAAACGGTTGTGATCTAGTGAAAGTGATTGCGCTTAAGATATGATACACCGTACATATACCACGCTATAATGTTTCAATAGAAACGGTAAGGAATCTAGTCGCGTCGTGCGTTAAGACGACGCTTCCAAAGCTGGCGCTCAAAACTGAATGAATAGCGTAAAAGGTATTGACGCAGTGGATACAGCCTTGACCCACGCTTGTCTAAAATGATGGGCTTACATCGAGATACGGCTGCGAGTTGCCTTACGCCGCAGTTACCCTGCGCGTACATCGTGCAAAACCCGCGGTGTTTTCCTGCAAACACGATGACACAAGCGTATTCGGGCTCGCATCAAGAATCTCTTAAGCACAGTGTGCTTCATCCGCACGTATGCTACGTTATTTTAGTGTGGCCGCAGCGTTTACCTACACTTCACTAGGTTACTCGGGAGTGGGTCAAGAGCCGCAGTTTTAGTTAGACGCAAGTTCCAACGATGTAGTGAAAAGTAGTCGAAGGCTATAATCTGTAAAACGGCGAATGGTCATTTTGGTTACTTTTTTCGCTGTGTCGCTTGCACTTGATCGTTTTTGCGAGGACACCGGCGAATGGTAACGAAAAGAAAAAAAACATTTTTATGGTAGAGGAAAACGTTGACTAAATGTCTGCTTTACCCCCGATCTATGGTATGGTAGTTCTCTTGACCGTGTGTATCCGCCGCGGGGACGAAACGATTAGGCCTAAAATGTTTTGAGTGTATCGAGGCAAGGTCCATCGATTCCTTCTATTTATACGAGTAAATGACAACACGTGCCGGTGTAGGTACAGCATATACACACTGTTTCGGTTTACGGTGCGTCGTTGACTTTTTTTTTTTCTCGAGTCGTGAATCGGTGGTTACGAACTGCGCCCGCATGCGTGCACGATTGTGCGTTTCGTGATGACCGGTCGAGATAAAATCCGTGAACGCGTTCTTTCGATTTTTTTTCTTTGTTGTTGTCTTGTTTTGTGTGCCTGTCGTGCGAGTTGTGCAAGTCGCCCCTTCCCGTCTACCGTTCCAAAGATATATGTTCCCCTATAAGGTCAGTATATACTGTATAACCTTCTACGTTATGAAATCTGATCGGGTATGTGCCGAGTAAACGCCTTAACTGACTGAATGGGATCTTACGAAAAAAAAGAAACGAGTGATACAAATGGGGAATTCAAGAAGCACGCATATAATAATAAGCTAATTATTACTATTATAATAACGCACCTAATGAAAAGAAAAAGAAAAATTAAGTCACGCGTTGCGTTTTTTAAAGCCGCCAGTGAATACATGTTCATCCTCATGAGGGCAATGTGAAGAGGCATCCTTAGAGGTACAAGTAGCAAGTACCCCCCCCCCCCACACACACACACACACACACACACTTTTGTTTTTTGGCGTGAACGTTTAGTAGCGTAATCAGCGTTGCGCGTGCACGCGTGAGTCCTTTTCTTTTACCGTTTATGGCATTAGACGCAGTCCGTGCGGAGAAATCCTTAAAGTAGTCCCGTTATGTAGGTAAAAAAATAATAGACACCTCGCACGCACACACACAGAAAATAAAGTTTTTGATTTCCCCGAGGACTTTAAAGGGGGGTATTTTTTCTTCTTATTTTACTCTTTATTTACTCTCCCCCCTTTCTATCTGGAGTCTCCCGCGGGAGTAGTTTGAAAAGATACTTCGTCCTAGCCCCGCTCTGAAAGCCCCGCGCGCGCGCGCGCACGCGGCACTTCTTTTGTCATTCTCTAGCTAAGATAAAATAAAAAGAGGAGAGAATAAATAAACAGTGGACTGGGTTTTTACTTTTATCGGATTATTTACTTTATTTTTTAACTTTATATTACGTTTTTTTTTTTTCTTTCTTTGTACTTTTTGAGACTGTGTCGACGGCGCGGAGCGTTAAAATTTGCAAGCCTTCAAAACCGGTTTCACTTGTTCGTCCCCTACGGGGAAGCCGAACCCTCAGGGAACCACAATGGATCTCTTTTTTTTTGTTATTATTATTATCTAATCCGGTTTCACCGGAGTGATATAAGAAAAGAGATGGAGCGGGTGAGAAAGCAAAGGGATGAAAGACCGGCGAACATTTGTAGAGAAAATTTGTAGTATAGTTCGCGTGCGCTGAGGTAAGGCCTGTCTAACGCTGCCCTCACTCTCGTGACAGCTGGTTCCGCTTGTTCACTGCGATCTTCACTTTTTTCTTTTGTAAGGGTGAAAGGAACGGGTTCATTGGTACGTAGGGAAGTCATTGGGTGGCGTTGGAATGTGTCGGTGGCTGTTGAACTCGTGGGAGGGGGTAGAATGGCCGACGGTGGGTGACGGGGTGATCTTTGTAAAGCTGCCAACTTGGAGTGACTTTCGATGGCGTGTGGTCGCATTGGTGTGGTGACTGCAAAATGTAATTAACGTCAATAGCGCGAACGTCGCAAAAGGACATGGACACACACACACGGGACTAGCGCTACAATTGGAAGTGACCTCCTCGTGGGGTATATTTGGGCGATTGCATCGGTTGTCGAATGTCGTCAGGCGAGTTGTTTGTCTAGGGGTGGTTTGAGACACTATGTCTCTTGGCAAAGCGTTGGTAGTGGTCTGATGCTATAACACAAATCATTTTCTAGATTTTTTTTTTTCTAATTTCTGCTTCTTCGAGCCGGAAATTGTGTTCTGGGTAGTTGGGCTCTCCTGATGTCATGTACAACTGAAAACCTCGGCGAGCATAAATACCCTGTCAGTGTCCCTTGAAGCTCCACCATATTCCGCGTCCATCCTCAGGTGAGAGAGAGAGCGTTGGACGAGCCTACTGACGTAGATATCAAAATAATGAAAGCTAAACAAAAGGTAGGGACGAGGACAGACATCTACAAAGCCTGTGCATGTCTTTCCTCATCAGTCCCCCCCCCCTTTTCCCTTTTTTTTAGCTTTTATTATCTTAGTATCGTCGGAGTGCTTTGAAGCAACTCACCTGCGCGAATTTCTTAATGCGTTGCCGCTTCCACTCGCTAATTTCTTAGTAAAGCTAGCGCAAAAGGCGCGGGATCGTCGTCTAGCCGTCCCTCCTACTAAACGAGCAGTCCGACGAAAAATAAAGCACGTGCTCATCGTAGAAACTCCGCCGAGTTCGGCTATCCCGCATAACAGCCGAGGAGCGCTGCGGAGAAGCTTGCTTGTTGGGTTTCAAAGCGTGTGTTTACGAAACCCATCGCTGCATATGTGTTTGGGGAGGGTGGCGAGGCCGCGAGTCACGTTAATGATTACATTTTTGGTCATTAAAAACGGATTATTAAGACGAAATAAGAACATTTTCAATGGCCGTGCTAGTGGCGATGCCATCCTCTTAAGTCTGCCCTAAGCTGCCTCGCGGAGGAGGAAAGGTGGAAGAGGGCGAGGGTTGCGTGCATGTTTCCGTGCAGATTGAGAGCCGCGTTCATTTATCTCGCGGATTTGCTTCTTATGAATATTAAGCTCGCGTGACGGCGGGACGGCGCAGGCGGGTGGCACTTCTTGCTTCTCCACAGTACGTCGTCTTTCGAGTCCCTCCCTTTTCTTTTTGTTTCCCTACTTGCGCCGTCTGGCGTGAAGACCGCAGACGAAGACGCCGTGCCTGCTTCTCCGTTGCTTTTCTTTTGCGAGCTCGCGCGGCAGATGGCGCTGACGGCGTCGTTGCCCGGTGACGCCCCCTGGAGCGGCGCGGAGGAAGTTTGGGACTGAGGAGTGAGCGAGGCAGGTTTTTGTTTGTTGTTGTTGTTGTTTTAATTCGACGACTCCCTAGTTGGGGAGCCTCGTTCGGTGTTTGAGAAAGGTCGCTGTGCTCGGTGTACAGTCGTGCGGGAGTTTGTTTGTGGTCTCGCTGATGCGTGCGGTGACAGCTCAGCCTTTATATTAAGCGTCCCGGTCGTACGAAGGCTCGAGCGCGTGACAACGACAAAATGTTGACTCTCTCTTAACTTGCATCGCTCGGTAATGCGGTCTTCACGAACACACCGCCAAGCCATTTTTCTTTTCCACCGAAGTGCTGCGCGGTACGAGATGCTTTTTTTTTTTAGCTGCAAGGAACTACAAGTTGTTGCGGAAGCGCGGAGAAGCTTACAAAACCGCGCTCGTCATTCTAATCGTATTAACCGGATATCGCGTTCCGTACTCCTTTCCAGCGTTTATCGACCAAGCGAACAATGTCAAGGGATAACGCCGTGGAGTAGGGCTCGGCGTGTAATGTCCTGCCGAAAAAGGCGAATAATGAAATGATCTATACTACAGGTCATCCTAGTAGTCGCCTTCTGCGTGCTGCTGTCTGTCTACTTTATTTCGTTTCAGCCTAAAGCGGTTAGGTCATGCCAAACTAAAATATGGGATAACTTTACTGCTAGCACCCATTGTGTGTTCTTATATTCCTGCTTAATTTGTTTTGAAAATGGTGTGAATAAGTCGATTTATATATGGGACCTTCGGAACGGCCCCAATTTAGAAAGGCCGCCGTGGTTGTTGGGTTGATGACGTCAGCTGCCCACAGCTCGGCGTCCCCTTGCACGCACTCACAGACGTGGCTCTCTCTCGGCATCTTGAGCTTCCTCGATCACCTTCCGCGTTTCCAGCACGCGGTTCGCGAAGATTACATTTACGGCATCGCTCGCTTCGTCCAAGTCGTCGAGACTGATCGCAGCAGCGATGAGAGTGATCGTTATCGAGAGATGTTGGAAGCTGGTCATTTTTTGGCAGCGACTCGCTGGCGACCAGCTCCAGCGACGACGAGATAGTCACGGACGGACTCGCCTCGCCGTTGTCGCCGTCGTCCGTAAGGATGTCGCAGATGCATGCAGGGTGGAATGTATAAAAGGGCCGGGGGTGAGAGCGAGAGTAGCGTTGGAGTAGCCGAGCTGCGTGAGATCTCAAAATTTTGATCGTACGGTGCCGGGGCGAGCTCGGGCGTTCATGCGGATGCCTATAGACTAGGGGTCTCTCTCAAGCATGAGGCCCGCGGGCCGCATGCGGCCCGCGATGCGCTGGGACGCGGCCCGCAGGCAACAGGCTACGAGTCCCGGTTCAAATGTTTTTGAGCGCTAGAAATCGCATGCGCCATCGGGATCTAATCTCGCCGATTCATTTTCGATGAAAAGTCGCTCCGCTCTTTTAACGTACTCGCATAGTTTTTACATATCTGTGTTCAATTGCCCTTTGTTTCGCTTTATTTCTTGCTTGCCAGATTTTTGTAATCTATTAAAAATTCCGCTACTATACTTCGTTTCAGCTTAGGTCTGAGCGCGGCCGATGTTATGAGCCAAAGGGCCAATCAAACAGCGCAAAAAGCGCAACGTCATGGCGTGCTCTCTGCGCTTGATAGGACTAGCCGGCTCAGGAGCACGCACAGAGGGACGGCGAATACCGGCTGGTTCTGTCAACTACAGAGAGCACGCCATGACGCTTTGCCTCTTTCGCTGTTTGATTGGCCCTTCGGCTCATAACATCGGCCGCGCTCGGACCTAAGCTGAAACGAAGTATAGTGTGCAAGCGCTAGCTTTTTGTTGAAGGATGCATCTCGGCCGCGCGAAATCTCGATCAGCAGTAGCAACTGCTGATCGTATGGATGTTGTATTAGAAATCGTCAGGGAAGCAAGAACTGTCAAATAACTGATTGCTTTTAGAAACCTGTTGAGCTTTGTTAATTCCTGAGTGAATTGCAAAGGGAACTAGAGTGTACTTGCTTTCGAGTTCTATTAAAAATGCCAGCACGTTGGCGGGGCGGTGTCATTTTAATAATTGTTATCACATCAGGTCTGGGCTCAAAGTAACAAACAATTAAACAGAACAAATCTAAAAATGAGACTGGCAAAACTGAGTTTACAAAAAGCATGAAACACGAGTTATCTTTCTTCTTAAATTTTTACCCCCCCCCCCCCACCCCGGTTTAACGTTGGCCCTCGGCCTTCCCAGTGTCCTCTATCTGGCCCTCGCTCTGAGGAAAACCAAGGAAAACCGTTGCTTCTTGGGAGTTCATTTTTTTACCATAGCTTCATAGTTTTTCCAAACTTTATTTTACGGTATACGAAATTCAGAAATTTTCCGGATAAACCGGAACGGGCAAAATTTTCCCGGCGAGTGTTTACAGATTTTGTCTGATTTATCTGAAAACGCTGTACCTGTATAAGGAAACGTGACAGCACTGCAATGATTCACGTTTGTCTTTCTTGCTTTTGCAATAATGCGTTTATTTTCACAAGCGTCTTTATATTTGTAGACAAAGCAAACGTGATGCAGCATAATTTAATACAATATACAACATAGAATAAATAGAGTAGGACAAGGTTAACGTTGCTAGACTTCTGTCATATTATATTTCTAGACAACTCCTAACATAGCAATGCAACCAACTGATATTTCTCTATTTGCTTCAGTTTCGATGGGGTCAAGGAACTATGCCACTCTGTGCGTAGAGTTGAGTAAGCTTCTCGATATTATTAGCATTTCATTGTCACGAGCTGTGAGGAGCGTGCCGAAGCCAAGCATTCCGAGGACTTACATGGCAGCCTCAAATGCGTAGCGCATAGAAACTTATAAGTCTCGTCACGGTGACATCCAACAACAATACTGCGAGCTAACGAACGTGCGGAACCCGATGATAACCTATCATCCGCGTTTCGCCACTGCTACCTTTGCACCTGCTTCAGGAGTGGTAACTTTGGCCCACCCCGAGTTTCCCAAGAGCTTCCAAGTCGTTCTAAAAGAGTTTATTTGGTGGTTTTCGATGACGCTCAGTAAGTTTCTAATTGGAACCATATGTCTATTTTCACTAATTAAAAGTTAATTATCGAGTTTTAATTAATTAGCCGACTTATCGCAAAGATTAGCCTCCCACATAATGTCCCCCTGGCCGTATAACAACTGCGCAAACCGTGTAACTTTCACGGCCTTTTTTTAAACAAATCTGTAAAGCTTAAGAATAAAAAAGCCTGTATACAAGGTGTTTCAGAGAACTCAGGCCAAATCGCTTTTGCGAAAACTGCGCGTAGCAACAAAAAAAGGATTGCGTCGCTTTGGTCCCGGGCCAAGAGGCCTATTTAGGAAAATTATTAAGTCCGGGATAATGAAGTTGTTAATTATTTTTGCGTAATTAACTTTTTTAATATTGGGTTTGAGGGCATGGTTTCAATTAGAATATTGCTCAGCATCATCAAAAAATATTATATCAACAAATTGCAGAACGATAGAAGGCACGCCAAGCATTTTACGGCTTTCTGAAAAACCGCACAAATTCGACGGGTTTTTAAGTTTCGGGTCGCCATCAAAGCGCATCTCGGCCCCGGCGGCACCGCGCCCCGTGGAGAGATAGTGCAACCAGCCTCTGCTGCGTCGCGCGATGACAGCGCAGCAGAGTCTGGTTGCACTATTTCTGCACGGGGCGCGGTGCCGTCGGGGCGAGATGCGCTCCGATAGCAAACCGAAAACTTAAAAATCCGTCGAATTTGTGCGGTTTCAGAAAGCCGTAAATGCTTCGCGTGCCTTATCGTTCTGCAATTTGTTTACTTTGTGTTTTCTGATGGTGCTGAGCAATTTTCTCATTGAAACCATGCCCTTAAATCCAATATTAAAGTTAATTACCCCAAAATAATTAACAATCTAATTATCCCGGACTTTAATCATTTTCCTATATAGGCCTCTGGCCCAGGACCAAAACGACACAATCTTTTTTTTTTGTTGCGACGCGTAGTTTTCGCAATATCGAATTTGTCCACCTTTCGTGAAACACCCTGTATATACATGTGAAATGAATGCTCCAAACATTGACGCTCAGGCTATTTTTACGACCTTTTTTATTTTTGTTTCCTGAAGTCGCTTTGATGGCTTCTCTAGAGTCAAAATAGCATCACGATTTGGTTGAGTTTAAATCCCCACTGCGAGCCCTTTTTAATCTTCAAGTCCGCGGGGTGGCCACCAACTCGCTCGGGCTGCGACTTTGTCGCCACACTGGCTAGGTGGCGCTGGCCGCCGCCCGATACAAAAGGTTCCGCAGTATCGATTCATCCATTTACGGGCACATGGAAATGTTGAGACACCATCATAGATTAGACTGGAAAGACGTTTGTGTTTCCCTTTCACGCGGAGGAATTCCAGGTTTACGTCTTCAATGCGTTTGTCGGAGAAACCGACTCGAAATTCTTAAAGCTCTCGCCATTCGAAAACGAAATGGCGGAGCCTGTCGTTCGATGTAGCATTGTCTCGTCCATTCCCAACTTCCCCACATAAATCGGCCCGGTCTCAAAAAAAAAAAAAAAAACGGGACGATATAGAAGACGGGAAAATGGACGATTGCGTGGAATAGCGCCATGTAAAGCGATTCCTCCCCCCCCCTCCCCATTCAACGAACGGTGCATTTCCCCATTTCATTTCTTCCCTCACTCTCTCGGTTTATGATCTGTCGTTTCTGACTACGCGTATGCTTGCCACGGGAGTTTGGGGAAAGGAAACCATTCATGGGGATGCTACTCCCCTTCTCGACTCGCGTATATTTACAAACTTTTATTCTTTTTCTTTTCGCGGCGATACTTACCACACCGTCTTCGTGCGTTTTGAACTCTGCGTGGCGTGCTCGAGGATTTAAGCCTTTCCTCTTTTATTCTTCTTCCTTATTCGCGGAATGGGTGAGCGTTATGATTGCAGTTGGGTTGGTGGTGGCGGCTACTAACCGCGCTCGATTTTTTGTTTTTTGTGAGGGGGGGGGGGGAGAGAGAGGGAAGGTCATTTTAAGTCTAAGGAAGTCGTAAAAGACGGGAGAAGAAAAAACGGGGAAGCGCGGTATAAAGAAGGGATGCGTTTTCCCGAATGGTCGACGCTTTCTTGCTGAGGATGGGGCGGCATATCGTTTAGGGAGAGCCCCAACTTTTTCGGGATGGCCTTTTCCCTTCTACGATATAACTTTTTCTTTTGTTGCTCTTTAAAAGTAGTTTAAGGTTTTTGGTAGTTGTCCCCCCCCCCCTTTTTGTTTTTTTTTGTATATCGCTTCCGTCCGTCGTGCACGCGTTTTTGCCGACGATGTTCACACTGCGTTCGTGCGTAGGCTAGTACTTTTTTTATTATTTTAATTTGGGTTTTGAAAAGACGGTGGTTGGTCCTGACGCGTAAGAATTGAAAGAAAAAATACGCAAGAAAAGTGGGGAGGTGTTTATGCGAGTGTGCTTGTCGCGCTTCGCCCGAAAACTTTATGGGGAAGGGGCGAACGTTCGCGCGTGGGAGGAAGAGAATTTAAACGAGCGGTGACACAATGTGTTTTCGCGTCCCGTCTCTGCGCGGTACGCCAAATTTTTAACCATCTCTTTTTGCTTTGTGTGCGTGCGCGCGCATTTTTGTGTTTCTTCCTATTTACTGCCTGTAACGGCGACGCGATGGCTGGCCAGCTAGGCTTGTGAAATAGGGTTGGACGAAAGTATCCCATTATCAACCCCCGACATTATTTTTTTCTACTTTTTTATTTATTTTTTTAAAGAGGAATACCTAAAAATGCGAACACGGCGGTGGTAATAACCCTTCTCTGAGAACATCCCGACGTAAAGTTTTTTACCGTCGTCATTTTTGTTCCCTCGCTCAATTTTTAGCGCATTACTCTCTGGCAGTAGTAGTAGTAGTCATTCGTTCTGTTTATGCCCGGACCAGTAGCGGCGGCAATTTCGCGCGCCATTGGACTCCTTTTTTACGAAAAGTCGATATCCTTTTTTTTTTTATATATAGTTTTTCTTCTTCGTTTTTCTGCGGCGCATTTTTTTTTCTTTTTTAGATTTCGTGTTGCATTGAATACGCCTTCGAGCCCTTTCCCGTTTCCAAAATTTTCTTTGCTTTTTTTTGTTTTTCCTATTGCACGGCTTTTCGTTCCTTGAATTGTTGATCTCTTTTCGAACATTTTACCGAGTTTGCGTTCCTACGGTTAATAGAAACAGCGGCACAGTGACGTTGATCGTGCGGAAACGCTAGAAGGAATTTAGAATAACGAAAGTTTTCTTTTAGATTTCTATTTAAAATGTAATGCTAAACTAGGAATTGCAGGCGGTGGGGCGGAACGAACTAGCACCATCCTAATCATCAGCATCATGGAAAAAGGGGGGAGAGGAGGGATGGCGAAGGAAGGGTAGAGGAACCGCTGACCTCCACCAACCTATGGCTCTAGAATGCGTTAGATGGGTTTTATACAATGAATGAAGTTGAACTGTTCTGAGTTCGTCCAGAGGGACCATGCGATGCAGATCCAAGCGAGCACTCAGCCATCTGAGCCCCACTTCCAGCGTTGTAAGTTGCCTCAGACATGTACCTAAGGTACAGTTACAGTTACTCGTACGATAAGGTACCTAGGTACTCGCTTAAAAATGTACTTAGGCACAGGTACAGTTACTTCAAAGATGTTTTTATTTATTTTCCCTAAATTTGTCAGGATATATTGTAAGTAAAGGTTTTTATACTAAGGGTACACACAAGAACGAGTTCGATAAATGTGCTTTATTGGTGTCCAATGCGATGTCCACATCGGAGTTGAGTCCTCACGTGCCTTGTTCCCACGCTCCAATTGGTTCACCGAGGCCACAGCTTCCACTGTTTACCATGTCACGCCGAAACCGCCGAAACTCGCTTGTTGACGTTCTTGCCCTCAGAGCCGCTGCTGACGTCGACGGGCCCAGAAGACGTCGGCCGCATGAAGAAACGCATGAGTCGAGTGCATATGCACCTAACCTTCGCGACGACAAACAAAAAACTTCTAACTTGCTCGTTTTTTTTTTTTGCTTTTGTTGAAAGAAAAATAAGCGTTTTTTTTTCTTTCGGAACTTTTTCAGTTATAACTGCAAAATTTTAGTCCGATTTATTGAGTGGAGACTAATCATATACGCGATGTTACATGGGGCCCGGCTCCCCCCCCCCCTCCCAGCAAAATGAAAGGTTTCGGGAAAGGGGGCGAGCCCATGGGATCCTCCCCTTGGCTACGTGCCTGAAATTACCCTCATTTCTGACAATTTTCTCTCCTATAGGCAGTTGTGTTGCATACGGGAAACGTTCTAGCGTCACAAACGTTTTAGCGATACTCTGAGTTTCCAGACGCCTGTGTTCACGGAGATCTTCATCAGTCTAACGCGAACCACGCGTTACACTTGATAGTTGTTCCGACGCGCCGCAGCTGGGAGCCCCATGTAGGGCCAGAGCTTGCGCTGCAGAACCCATGGGATCGCCGTGGGTTCAGTCCCCACCCTGCCCGTTTCGATATGTGCGTTCATCGTACCGGATTCCGGTCGTCGTGCATTACTACTGCCTGATGTAGTACTTTAAGGATTTTGGCTATACTTTGTTTTACCTGAAGAATGAAGTATAGCGATGCTACCAGGCACCTATTAGTGTTGACCTACATTCCCCCGTTTAAATAATATGAACCTTTTTTTTCTGTTTTCATTTTAAGGAGGTCTGCTTACAACGCAAGTTACGCAGCCAGTCTGCTTTACTGGGCGTTCGGCCGATCGGGGAAGCGGACCGCTTGCCTCGCCTCTTTGGCCGCGCGCACGTCGCCTCTTCGCGGCGTTACAATAAACGAACCCCACTGCGCTTCGATTTCCGTCCGGTGTCGTCGTCGGAAAGAAGAGGGAGAGTCGAATTGCCACCGAATCGAGAATCGAAATTCGCGACGGTGGAATGTTTAATTCCGAGAGTTGGCGCTATCGGGGAGGGTGCGTCGCTTCCGGGATTTTGAAAAGATTTTTTTTTTTCTCGTTTCTTTTTTTTTAATATTAAACGTATCGTTTGAGAAAGAAAGTGTGTGTGTGTGTGTGTGTCTGTGTGTGTGTGTGTGTGTGTGTGTGTGTGTGTGTGTGTGTGTGTGTGTGTGTGTGTGTGTGTGTGTGTGCGTGTGTGTGTGTGTGTGTGTGTGTGTGTGTGTGTGTGTGTGTGTGTGTGTGTGCGTGTGCTCCTGAAGTGGCATTCGCTTTTGCGTCGTTTAGTCGTGTTCGATGTTATTAAGAAACTCGGAGAGTTTCATTTCGATGTACGCAAGCGTAGTATACGTGATGTTCTTTCATTGTAATTTCGCCATTTCTCTTTTTTTTTGGGGGGTACTTATGGCGGGTGCTGTGTATCTTGCGAAAAGAAAGAAAAAAAAATTCTTAACACCGTATGGACCTAATTTCACGTGTTCGTTTTTTTTTTCTTTTTTTTTTTGGGGGGGGGACGATATTGGGCGCGACTTAAAATTAGAAATGCAAGGTGTCTGTCGTTGATCCGTGATATCTTTTTTTTTTTCCCTTTTTTTCGTCGTTGAATCGATGTGTCAGAAGTTCTCAGAGCGGCGCTTGTCGTTATGCGGAGGACACATATTGGGTCGAAGCTTGAAAAATAATTTTACCGGTGAAAACTGCACGTCAAGACAGCTACAGAAGACGTGATACGTTCAACCTGTTGCGTGTGACGCCTTGCTCAGATTAAGTAGAGCCTTACTACGGTGCCGGGAACCCGTGTTCGACTGGTTGTGTTTAGTGTGTCCCGTTCCGCCCACACATCCAAAAAGCGGTCCCGGAGTGGCAATAAAATGATGTCGCAGGAGGTGGCGTGTCACGCTGTCGGATGTCGCGATCCTGGCGGTTGGCGATCGAGAAATTCTGGCGGGAAGGGCGAGCGGACGCGAGGGGTCGCTCGTCGTCGCGGCGTCGCAACTCGCGTCTGCTTAGGTTTCCATCGACTGTCTGATTGCAGAGCGTTCTTGCGGCAGAACGGGCGTTGCCGCATCCACGTCTGCCGCTGGGCCACCGCTAGGATCGCGACAGGCAACATTATTGTCGTTCTTGTGACGTCATCAGGCGGGAATCGAGGGACCGCTTTTGATGAATTGACTCGGAACACCAGTGAGAGACGCGCTTCCGCGCACCATATAGTATTACTATAACTTGCGTTTGCCTGCTTATGTTGTACTCTGCAGCGAAGGCCTAGAGGCAGGAGCTCGATAGCGTTGGCAGCTGCTCGTAAGTTCACGAGAAGCTTGTGCCGCCGAGATGTGCCCCAGAGCAAGAGAGCCTCGCGCTTGTAGCCTTTCCTACGGTACATCATAAGGTGAAACAGAGTATGTATTTTGATATCTTCTGCCTTGTCCTGCCTTTTGATTTCGGTTTGTTTTCTGTGCAAGGGTGGTCTTCTGTGATTCGTTAAGGGAAAAAGATGCGCTGGCTGCTTAAACAGCATACCGGCTCACTGGTTCGACTTTGTCGTTTTGCGGCAGCATGGCATTGCTTTTTTAAAAGTTTTATTCGCAAATATTCCCAAGTCTAGGTAATGTAGCGAGAATAAAAGTGGCCAAATTTGTTGTTCTAGCCATATATTTTGGTTCCCTCTAGTGGGGAAATTCTATTGCTGGGTTCGAGCGATCCAAGAGCGCTCCACGCCACACTTGGCGGAAACTGCGAGCGAGTGCTTGCTTGCGGAAGAATATTCTAACAAACAAAACGTTCCGATAAAGCCGCTCCAAATCCACCGAGAGGATTCCCCATTAGTGTGATTTTGCTGTCGTATGCGGCTTTTTTTTTTTTTGTGCATCTTCGTTGTTGTTTGGTATGAACATTTTTGTTTAAGTTGTCTATGATCTAGATGTTGTTTCTTGCTGTTGCTGGTGTTATTGTTGTGCTCGTTGTCGTAGTCGATGTTGTTGTGTTTTTGTGTTATTTTTACGTACGATTATCTGAGTTGTTTGACTTTTGGTTCGTGATGCAGTTATACTAATTTGGCTTTACCTTGTTTTCTCTTTCCCCCTTTCCCCCTCTTTTTCGTTCCCCTTTTTTAGAAGAAGGCACCTCACCACCCATCCGTATGTAGTCCCTTTCTTTCATCCTTGTTTTGAAACGTTTGCGCGTTTATGCATGTTACGTCTGGCGATGAGCCTGCGCTCTTTCTTCGCTGGGCGTTGTTGGTGTTATGCACTCCGGCGCTGGACCGGCTGTAATAGCTCGCATCGTCCGCCGCCGTTCAACGTAAAATGAAACAAAATAATAATACAAAGTCATCGAAAAAAACAAAAAAAGTGCGGTACTACACTAACTTACGTTTCTGATGTCACGCTAAAGCGGTCAAACGATAGAAGGCCAAATTAAGCGTGTAACGAATGCTCCCCTTCTCCGAAAACGGGTTTCTGCGCATTCACGCGGTGCCCTCAACCGCATCTGTACGGCTAAGCCCTTCGATTGGGCGGCTGCTCGCGCCACCTAGCCGGTGTTCTTAGCGCTCACAACTCCCGCTGGTCGAACGTAGCTTGTTTATAAAACTATAGCCATAGACGAACGAGTTGGGGCGTGCGCACTTTCAAGAATCGCATACGTCGTTGTGGGAAGCGCGAGCGGTTGGCCTCGATGAAAGAGTGCTTGGCGCGAGTGCTCTTTCCAAGGTAACTTTGTGCAGAGCTACTTTGTCGCGTTTGTGCCTCTGCTGGAGACGCTGTCGGCGTAAGAAATCCAGGGCGTGGCCTATTATTATAAGCGTGATTGGTTCTTGGGTATTCTTATCGGCAAACGCCGCATTGTTATTGGCTATGGGGTGATAATGAGATGCAAAGAGATTCGCCACGCCCTCCGTCTTTTGAAACTGTCAGTAGCTATAGATTTTTTTTTACATGGGCACGTGCATAGTTTTATTTATTCTAGAAAGCTTAGGCAAATTTCAAAAGAACGTCGCCGCTGTAAAAGGGAAAGGGAATCAGAGAAGAGGGCGCGCGCAGGGGCTTTCTCGGGCAGCGCCAAACAATGCCCCAGCGGTAAAATTCAAAACCACAAACGCATTCCTTTTTTTCTTTTAGGAAATAAGAACATTTTGCATTCTAGACATAAGAACATTTACAATATAAGGGTCTTCATTTCGTCCCTCTCCCGTTTCTGCACGCACCGCCAGCCTCCTTTCTTCTTTTTTTTTTTTTCTCCGTTGCGGTTTGTTGTTTTGCGGAGAGGCCACCGCGCGTATTGCTGCACGATTGTCGGCGCTGGTGAAGGGTTACCTCAGAAATGGCTCTGTGCGCCACCATATGAGTCATCGTTCGGCGCTGCTGCTCGCCTTTTTTTCTCGGCCGCCGCGCACTGAGTGCGCGCGACACCATCGTGGAATTCACGGGCTTTCTAAAATAAGGGAGGTCATGGCACGTGTCGCGTACTACGTGCAACGTTTAAAACAACATTGCGGCGGAGTAATGAGGAAACCAATAAGGACGCCCCAATTCCGTTTTAATTTTCTTTTCTGGTATGTTCTTCTTTTTTTTGCAGGATATACACGAAACAGAACGTTTTTTTTTCTTGTTCAGCATGAAAATACTAGCGTTTTTTTTATCAGTCTTAGTTTGTGATTGGTTGCTGGATTCTTAGATGTTCGTCGAAACGAAAACGTGTTCTTCGATTTTTTTTTTTACCCGTATTCACATTGTTTATGCGAATCGTGCGCGGCAGACACGATGACAGAATTATGTGCCGACATATCGCTCGCGCATGTTCGAAGCTCTTCATACGTACGGACACTTCAAAACTGCACATGTTTTTTTTTATTCTAATTAATGTGACGGGACATTTATTCGAGCACGAAGCACGCCCCCCCCCCCCCAACCCGAAAAAGACTGCAGGCTTTTTTTTTTTTTGTGCGATGTAGTAGCTTAGTGACCACTGCTTTACAACTTCTGGCACGAGCACCCGTAACGAGTTTTATTGGGTCGGTAGGAACCCGTTACAGATCGAAGTATTTACCGTGACCAAGCTCATTATTCTATTTCCTTGAAAAGCTTCGTTAGTAATAAAACATTTTTTAGGACAACGTGAGGGCGAGCTAACATTATTAGAAAGAACGCATATCTCCGGGGAATGAAGACCCTCGGTCAACGTGCTCATCTAATTGTACATCTTTTCATAGAACAATACTGTAGAACCTAGTAATAGTAAGGAATTTATATAGCGAAGCAAAAGTAGGTTGTACTTCTGCTACAGGCATTTGAGAGACTGACACAGAAAAATAACCTGATTAGCTAAGAGGCTTTCATTTGAAAGACTGTGTTTACCGACTTTCCACCGTAAAGCGATTCAGCTACTCAGTATTAACGGCTTGTTATTACGAATATATTTTTGCTCTCGCTGCGTAACGTATGTGTCGAAAGCGTTGATCCTTCATCCTTATTTCCCCTCTTGAGCCGCGGTAGTTGTACGCGAAGACTAAAAGCGTCGTCCCGTTGCATACTAATTGCAGTCTGGGGCCGATTGCGTGTCTCCCGTCCCCGTATTTTCTTTTTCCCCCCTCCCAATTCCCTATTTCCCCGGAGACCGTTGCCAAGGTTACCGCTGCCTCGGGGTCGTCTTTCCCTGCTGTAAACGTTGAAAGCGGAGGAGAGGCTGAGGATTGGGGAAGAGGGAAAGATCTGTTTCTTTATACCCTCGCCTGACTAATGGCCGCAGCCCTCTCTCCTCGCTCACGAATGGAGCCGGCGGTCGCGTTGTTGTTGTTGTTGTTCGGGTTGGCTGCTCTGTGCGAGCAAGGTTGCTCCGAAATGGGGAATGGGAGGAAGGGGAGTGGGGATGGGGAGAAATGGGGGTTGTCGTCGTGTTTGTCCCTGCTTCCTCATTCCCCTTAGCGATATTGGGAGAATCACCGGTGTTACATTCTGGAAGGTCACCACGGCATCGTGGCGGGGAGTCGAAGAGACTTTCTTTATTCATGCGCTAACTTTTTTTTTGTGACTGCGTGTTTGTGAATTTGCGAGGCATTGTAATTAGGGATGTCGCGAACGTTTGTCAAACTTGACGTTCGGCTGTATTAAAACTGCGAGTTGGGCTAGTTGGTACTTAAGCATGGTGGTAAATACGCCTAAAAAACACGGACAAAGAAAACAAGCATACAGGACGAGGCGTACGTTCGGCTGGTTTGCCAAGCGTTTGAGCGTTTGGCAACATTTGACCAAGTTTGAGCTCTTGAACAGTGTTGCTCAACTTCTAAACTGAACTTCCATATTTTTGGGAAAACCAAGCTTTATATACCTTTTCCCTTCACCGTCGTTCCCTGCCAAGTAGTTTACACATCCCGTAAAGGCGACGACAAAGAAAAAGCAGGACATCACAACCTAGAACAAGCAAAAGAAAAATATAGCAGGCACAAGATAAAAAGGAATGACAGTCGCGATAAAGACTACTTGAACACCTTGTAGTTGCGTGGCGGGAGCAAAACCATGTTTTTCCACATGCCAGAAGTTCCGTGGTTCAAGATGGCGACGCCCGCGTGTGAAATGTCGATACATAAGTTAGTTCTAAATTTTAGTTATTAATATTTACCTATGTTCGATGTTAAAACAACACTTTTTTTTTAAATAATTTAGGAAGTTTGGTAAATATTGCACCCCTCCGCCGTGAGGTGGGGCCAGTTCGAAAAAATCGAACCGCGGCGAAACTTGAACCTCGGCAGCTTCACTGCATATCCCTAATTATAATACGGAGACGGTTTGCTGCGTGTTGTAGTAAACGGTTGTCGACATGAACGCGCGTGACTGACGGTTCTGTCACGCTTGTTGGTGGGGACAGACACAGTCCTTAAGATATGAAGCAGACTTCAAAGCTCTGACTGCCTTGGGGAACGAATCTTCTTGTCAGGAAAGAAGTTGAGAGAAATTGGAGTAGCAACAGACCGACCATATTTATTACTCGACTTGCCGGCTGCATAAATAGGGGCCAAGGCGACGGCAAGCACGTTGTGTGGTGTAACGTAAAATGTAACAAATAAGGCAAGACGACATGATGCCGATCAAAAATACCGGTAAATCAAACTGGCACCGAACTCGATTCGGACATTGTAAAAATAAAATAAAAACACTCCAGTTTTTTTTTTTTTTGTAAGACAAGAAAGGCGCATTATTTTCGGGAAGAGACTTCTTCCAGTGTAAAGAAGGGAAGTCGCTTTTCTAAAGGTCTGTGTCTAATCTAATGAAGTATACATATGCTGCTATTAAAATTTATCTAAACTCTAACAACTTTCTTGATGTGAAATAGTTTGAAGTGCAATCTGTCAGAAGGAAAGAAAAAATTGAGAGATCGCTTTTTGTGTTGTTGGTTCGGTCTCTCGTGTTGATGTTCTTGTTCTTGTTCTCTTTTTAGGTCAGAGCTTAGGCTATGGCTTTGTGAACTACGTGCGACCTGAGGATGCCGAGAAAGCTATCAACACACTGAACGGACTCAGACTACAGAACAAGACCATAAAGGTACGCCCCCCGCCTCTCTTGATCTTCTACCTCTTACAGGAGAAGATGGGAGCCACTCCTGTGTCGCGCAGTTTGCTACAGTTATTTCACTTTATTGTAACATTCACGTCGCGGGGGTGGCTGTGCTTCTAAACAAAGAAGACTGCCTATTCGCGTCCCTTCGCGCGTATGTAGAACTGTGGTCGTTTTGCTTTTTTTGTCCGATGACACGTGCTGGTAGCGCGTGCGTCTGCAAAATACATACCGTAAAACGCCGATTCATTGCGTCTAATTTCGTCGAACAGTGAGTGCCATATCACGGTAGCTTGCATGTCCGTCCACACGCAGGCACGCGTGTTTTGCCTTTTATAGCGCGCACACCTCTTTTTTTTTTTTTTGACGGGGACATATCCGCTAAAGAACGGTGACACGTACGCTTGTATGAAACGGCGTACTTAAACCCGAAACGAAAACCAAATGAATCACAAGCGCGCACTCAAACGTTCGAAGCCGGACCTCCCAGTCGTGGTAGATTTACTCGAACGACCTCTTTTCACTGCCCCATCCATTCACTATTTTCTTCTTTGTTGTCGCCGTCGTTAGTTGTTGTCTGGCGAGACGGCGCCACTGCATGTACGAGCGCACGAGGAACCGACGTTGCTCCAACGCACCGGCGGCGAGCCCGAACCCGAAGCGAAACCAAGCGTGCGAAAGGCGCGCGCGCCTGCAACTTCGCAGTCTCCGTTCTCTAATCGATGCGTCTCCATGGAAACCGATCCCCCCTTTCCTCTCTCATCTTTCTTGTTCCTCTTCACTCTCCCTCTTTTTCTCCTCTTCCGTTTCAGTTCATCACCCCCCGCTTCAACTCCCCCCCCCCAGCCCCCACAAACCCCAGCACCCTTTGTCTGTTTCCGTGTTCTAACGGCGACATGTCGCGCGCGCGTTTGGGGGAAAAAATTGGGGATGAGTGGAGAGGGGAATAGGGAAAGATGGAGAGAGGGGAAAGAGAATGTACCCCTCGTGGTTGCCAGGGCTTTGAAAAGTCTGGCGCCGTTTTTAACCGAATTAACTGCGGGGGAGAAAGGGAGCGGAACGGGACCGAAAATTGGAGATTCCTGTTTTGGGGAGTGAAGGCGGCGGTCGAAGCTCTCTCGTTTCTCTCTCTTTCTCTCTCCCCTTCTCTTTCTTCTCTCTTTGTTCTTCCGAGGTTGGTTGGTTCTGGGGGAAGTACGGGGGGATATTTCGAGGGAGTAATTGCCCGTTTGTTCGACGACCGGCGCCAGAGACGCGCTACAATGGCGCCCGGCTGCGGCGACGAGCCGACCGGGGCCCTTGGCAGGCCTCTGTTCTTGCGTAGCGAGACTCCCGTCTTTTTAACTTCCACAGACTCCCTATATTTTGTTTCTGTTCTTTTGTTTCCCACTTTCGAAAGACAGGCAGGAAACAATCTTTTACGCACTCGCCCGACGCCGTCTTTTGGTTGGTGCGCAGTTTAACCCGTCCCTTTCGAAGAGACTTCACGACTAATGGCGCAATTTGGCGGCAGGCGAACGCGCGACGTGATGGCGTTACAGCCTCGTGCGGCTAGCGTGAAACCTAAGGTTTCGGTTGCTTCGAAAGGTCTAAGTCGAGTGTGCAACGTAGATGCTTGTTCGACCGTCACTTGCAGCCATAGTTACGGAGAGTTAAAAACCAATCTATGGCGAGTTGTTTCTTCCACTGTAGGTGGCTAAGCTGATCATTACAGTGTCTCTGTTAACCTCTGCAACCTTAACTTGCACGATGAATTACCATTTTTTTCTGTTTTCGTCTTTTTCTTTTTTTACAAGGTACGCGATGCGATTGCTCGCTCTGCGAAATTCCGGTACATTTCACCAAAATGTTCGGAATCTGCGCCAAAGGTTAATTCGCCTCTTTCATCGACGAAACTAATATCTAATACGCATCTGCGGCGAAGTGTCGTTGCAGTAAGCACGACGAAATGATCCAAACCCATCGGGACGCTGTGTGGGCGCGTGAGCTCCGTTGAGTGCGCTTCTCCCCTTGCAAAGTACCACTGCGGAGAAGCAAGCACCACCCACGGGGGGGGACGCTACGCGAAAGCTTGATTCGTGCAGTTCGCGCCAACTCTTCGAGTGCGGCGTGCTGAAAATGCAGACCGTGCACAGTATGCCGAAAGAATTTCTTTGTCTTCTTTTTTTTCTACTGATTCTCTGCCAGATTCCAATTTTTATAACTGTCACCGTACACTCTACACTTCGCAACGAACGTAACTTCAAACTTGTACTGTTTTCAAGATAATAAACCACGCGCTGCATTTCTTAGCTGTCAGTCACTAACCAGTCCCCCTTCGTCATTGATAACTTGCACGACGGTGCGTGTCTCGCTTCGCGTATACGAAGAAGCTCTTTCTTAGTTAAGAAATCACTCCTTCAGTCGAATGGTTCCATCCGAGTGCCAAAGCAAAGGAGGTATTGTCAGCCAGGTGGACAGCCTGACAAATAAATCGCGGCGTAGTATTATCAAGGCTCGCAGCGCGCTGCTGCGCTGTTTCCTCACGCCGTGTAGGCGGCGGCCGCGACGAGGTCGTGTTGACGACGTTCCGCTTTTATTACTCACTTACTTATTCGGGATACACCTTTATTTTCTCTTCTTTTTCTTTTTACACGGTCTTCCTCGGGGATTTCTTGCTCGGTCGCGCCGCCATAGTAGTACCTTGGTGTTTTGCTTACGCGACCGATTTCTCGATATTAAACTTTCGGCGCGCGCGAGCGCGCGTTTTGCTTCCAAACATTTTTATACTTTTTTATTTTATTATTGCTTTTTGCGAGTCTGTCGAACGTTCCCCGCCGGTGGTAGATGGATCGAAAATTGCCCAGGCAGGCATGTCTCCTCTCGAGAAACTTCGTCTCCCCATTTTCCTTCTTTTTGTTCCCTAGTTTGATGCGCGGTTTTCTTTCGTCCCTATATTTGTTTTATTTCCCCTTTTATCCCTAGACTTTTTTATCTTTCCCTAGTTCGTGCGTTTTCCCGTTCCTTCGCTTCTTGAACCCTCGTGAGTTTGTGGCTCGCGTTTCGTCTGGTTAAGCTCCGGTTATGCGAGAGCTTATTATAGTTCCCTATTCCTTATTCCCTGGTTCTGAAGAGTTTCCTCAACTTTGATATCTCATCCTTTTTTTTTGTTGCTTTTTGCATTGATTAGGGAGAAAGGTAGAATTCGTGAATCTACGGAATAAAGTAAAGAAAGGCTCGGCACGCGTAGTGTACGAAAGGGTGGGGAAAATTGGTTTAATTTCGAAGAGCGTAGGGATCCGCGGAAGCCAGTGGGGATTTTCGCCTTTCCCGCGTGATTCCTTTCCCCGCGTGTTTTTTTTATATTTTTTTATTCTTCGCGTAAATCGGCGGCGAAATTAAATTGAACCGTAGATGTTTTGCTTATTTTTTTATGTTTTCGTGTAGTTTGTTCTTTTTTGACTGGTTTATGGCGACCCTGGAATATATTACTTTTTTTTATGCTGATAGGATTTTTTTTTTTGTAGGGTCGTTCCTTCTTGATTAACCCTTGTTTCTTTTTGATAGACATCGCGAAAAACTGGATGAATAATTGAGAATGGTATCTCGTAACATGCAGAGCCAAATAATTCTTCAAAAAAAAATTGACTTGAAAAACAAATTTTGTACTTCGCGGTCTGTTAGACGCGTCTAAAAGTCGGTACGAGGAAGTCGTTTCGCTTTGTTTTGTTTTTGTTCGCTTTACCGGTAATCAGAAAGAAAGGGTCTATCCTCGTTCAACCTCTAGGGGTGGCTTTAACGTTTCTTTTAAACCCATTTTATTTTTTTTGTGAATGCCAGACATGCAGCGCGTGCGCAGAGCCAGCGCTGGAAACATCGCTGATCTTGGCGCTGATGCGGCGCTCACTTTCCGCCTTAAAAGTGCACGGCGCTCGTGCCGCGTCGTACTATGCTCTCAAAGGTGGCGCTACTGTGTGCAAGATGGCGCTGCGTCGGCGCTGTTTCTACGCGGAACGCAACTCCGTCCGCTTCTTGCACAGGTGTTGCGATGATGTCAGAAGGCCGAGCTCTTATTGGCTGATTCAGAGAAGAACACAAAACAAAATAGAGGGTACACCTCGAGGCATCTAGCATTGAAGTCTACAGACTGTCATTTCAATGAAAGCCAATCAGAGCTCGGCGTTGTTCTGACGTCACCACAACCCCTGCAAAAGAAGCAGACGACTTGCTGTCCGCAGAGTGGTTTATTCGGCGCCGAGATGGCGCTGCGCAGATGTTTAACGACACTCTTGAAACATGCAGGCATGTCCCGTAGCACGCACCACCTCCGGCCCGAGCTGAAGCACGTCGGTTAATCATTTGAGTGTTTCCTACGGGTGCTAATTGTACGAATATTAGGTTCTTCTGTGTGTAGATTTGAGCAGGAAATTGTATTACGCATGCCTTTTGTTGTGTTCGTGTGTCTCTTTTAGAACTTCTTGCGATTTTTCCATGTTTTTTTGCTTGTGTCGCAAGTTCGGGGCCAATGTCTAAATATCTATCACTTTCTCCTCTACAAACCTTTGAGAGTATCGATGAATAAAAACGAATAAAATAGTTGAATTGTTCGGCGCATGCGGGGCCCAACACGACGGAAGGCAAGACCGCGTGACGTAGGCGGAGCTTCTCCTGCAGTTCTTTCGTTCACAAAACAATAGTGTCGCGTTGTTTGTAACCAGAAGGCGGTTACCGCCACGGGAACAGAGCCTTGCACCGTGGATTGGTTATCGGCTTATCGACGATAACCACGGCGCCATTTTGAGTTATGTCTTCAGTGTAGCCGGGAGTTGCGGCCACCAGACCAAATGTAACCCACCAGCTTTTATATTTGTTCTTTTTTTTTACTTCTGCATTTCTGTTTAATATTTTGGAATTTTTAAAGAGGTTAAGTAGTTTACGTATGATCTTTCAGTTATTCGTTGTTATTTCACAAAAAAGACTAACGTAGAATGCTTGCGAGTGTACAGTCCTGGACAAGACAAACAAGAACAGGCAAATGCACTTGGTCGCTCACGCGACCGAGCTTCGATATGTAAACTGTGCCTGCGGGAGTTTGGGGAGACGTGTAAAAGGGATCGCTTAAATGCACTCGGATGTTTTTACCTTCCTCCGCCAGAGAGCGTCTACGATAGAGTCGAACGCTGACCAAGGTGGTGGCTCAATCCGCCGCCAGATTGAGACTTGAGACGTATTTGTCCATCCATCCAACGCGTAGCCGCGTTCCGGATTATTTTGTTCCGGACTGTATTCGCCAAGTCTTCAGTTCGTGTTGACCCGGTTCTTTCGCTCTGATTGACCCTTGCAGGTGTCTTATGCCCGCCCTAGTAGTGAGGCTATTAAGGGTGCCAACCTGTACGTCAGCGGACTGCCCAAGTCCATGACTCAGCAGGATTTGGAAGGGCTGTTTTCCCCGTATGGCCGCATCATCACTTCGCGCATTCTCTGCGACAACATCACCGGTGAGTGACCTCACGACCGTCGACATCTCAACCTTCCATTGGATGTATTCTACAGCATGTAAACTAACGCTTTTAATACCCAATTCACACGGCAGCGTAAAGGTACCTTTGGTACAGGTACCTGTAGTAAAGGGAGCTGGAGATTGTGATCACACGGCGCATAAAGGTCCCTTTCGCTAAGGGAGGTCCGTTGCTAAACGGAGCTTGCCAAGCTCCCTTTACAGCTACAGGGAGTAGCCTCGGACCCACGAACTCAAAATAAAAATCACAGATCATAAAAATATATCTTGTTTAATGCATTATAACAAATTTAACATATATAAGTAGCAAATTATGAAATGATTGTGAACACAAATGTGATGAAATAATACATAATCGAGGAACGCATACTCCAGCTAGCAGGTAGCAGCAGCGGCACGTGGAAAACAATGTCTGCTATGAACCCGAACGCGATGGACCACTGCGAGTTCTTTTTCGAGGTTGTAGACGAGTCGTCCGACTCTCCCGCCCAGGACATTTTATCCTCGTCGTCGTCCATCCCTTTCGATGGCGTAACTGGCGTAACCGTGAGACTCCGACGTGGTTCGTTTCTGCCGGGCACTATTTAGCTACTTCAGTGAGAACTTTGCGGAAAAATGGAGCTGCTAAACAGAAAAAGGTTGCCCACCTCGTAATGGAAACTCGTAAACGCAGATGATTTAGAGCCAGTGTGGCCTGACGGGTCAGACGCTTTAAAGCAAGACTCATTTAGGTGCGCCCTTGGACTTGCAGAAGAAAAAAAAATAACGTGCCGCAAAAGCAAACAGAAGTAATATTTAGGTTTTAAATGTGATATTTCACACACAATATTCAAAAACTGCGCGTCAAACCGATTTCGAGGAATAATTGTTTATTACGTGCTCCTCTCGCGGTTTAGCAGGAATGCAATCGACATCAGCTTAAAGTGCTCCGTTTATTTATCGTGTGATCAAGAACGCCGTTTACTACAGGTACCTTCAGCTAAGGGACCTAAGCTAAAGGTACCTTTACGCTGCCGTGTGAATTGGGTATTAGGCACTTTAGACAGACCGCGAAAATCGGGTTCTCTGCGGATAACGCTGAACGTTACTACAGAGGTGCAAGCAAGTGGTGGAAGTTTAGAGTGAAACAAAATCGAGGAAACAACTTACCTCCTTCAAAAGGAGGAGACAACAGAAACCAATTCTAGGCAATCACGCTGCACTTCTCAGGCGATGCACGCGTAGTGAGAAGTGCTATCGACAGATGGCGTACGCCGCGTCGAAAAAGCGCCGGGCGATTCGTTTTTGTTTTTTTTTTTTTTGCGAGATCTGTCTGCTATCATAACCCGAATCGGCCGGCGCTCGCTCGACGTGGCGTACGCCATCTGTCGGTAGCACTTCTTACTGCGCGTGCATCGTCTGCGAAGTGGCGGCTTAAATTGCCCAAAACAAATTCCTGTTTCTTTTTTTTTTTTTACTTGTTTGCATTTCTGTAGCGAATCGCAGCACGATCCGTTGAGAAACCTATTTTTGCGGGACGTTTAAATCGCCTTAAAAGCGTTAGTTTGCATGCTGTAGAAGCCGGTTAAACGTGCTCAAACAAATTATTGCGGTTCGTTTTTTTTATTTCTTGTTTTATTTTATTTAATGTCCTAGTCTCATTAGAGCGACCGGTAGAAACAACTGACACCGACAAGCCGCAGTCGCGCTACTCCAAGATACATGGTATTCACTGCAGACATGATGCAGAATTACCTGCGAAAACACCTCATGCATGCGCGAACCTTGAGACAGGACCGCAGTACAAGGGAGAAACATCCTTCGGACAGTGTCTCCTGTCTGTCTTTTGTATGATGTGTTACTAGCGTCATTCCGGCTTTAAGCATTTGTAGCAGGCTCGCAGTCTCGGCTCTGGTAAAGTAAGCACGAAGGATTGCGAGCCTGCCAAAAATATCTTCGCCTGCATGCTTCAGGTGCTTGAGGCACGACGGTGTCGGCTCTTTTAGAGCGCAGCTCTTAGGCGCCCGTTTCCGGCTTGAGCGGCGTCGACGTAACTGCGCGGTGCATTATGGGTCGTTTCCAATTATGACGTCACACGTGACGTCACGATGGTAACCACCGCGCGTTGCATTATGGGTAAATTTCCCCGCTAAACTTAGCGGAGAAATTTCCCGCTGAATCTGGTTTCCGCGCTCGCGCAAGCTCGGGCTCTTTTGTAAACAGTGTTTTTGCTGGAATCCCTAGCGTTTCGTCGAAGCTCATTTCGTCGAATTGCGTTTCGTGGACAACTTTTTGTGGACAGACACGTGTTTCGTCGACACAAACGTTTTATGGACACTGTTAAGCGAATTGCACGCTGTAGGGACATTTGGTCGCGCGTGTATCACTGGGGGTACGTGTTCACCCATGCGCCCTTACCCCTTTTTACGCCGCTTCGCGGCGACAGTCTGCGGCGGCTCATTACAAACTTCGACCTTAAGCTTCGCCTTTGAGTCGACGCGATGCATGGGTCCCGCATCGTCTTCTCATTCGCATCTCGTGCTCTGCCAGTGAGCAGGAAGTACGGCGGACATGACGTAGCCAGTAGCGTGTCTGGCTCGCAACCGAAGGGTCGTGGGTTCGAATCCCGCCTAAAATTCTTCGGCATTTTACTTTAAGGCAATTGAATTACTTTACGAGGTAAAATCATTCCAGACATGCGGCAACTTTTATTACGCATTTTATGTATTGTTTATTAATCGCTTTCATTCCACGCGTGATGTCCCATTTCACGTGAGTGTTGTGGCTTGTTTGCAACGTTACTAGATTACCTCAGTTGGGGAACTCTCGTGGATGAAGGTACCCCCTCACTCACCTCAGTCCGCCTCCCGCCGTTCGAAGCGCCATCTAGATTTTTGTTTACGAACTGTGTGTTCCATAGAGTACGGTGGAACGCCATCTAGACGCTGCGCTTCGAAACGTGTGTATCCCATAGAATACACTGCAGGTATACCAAAGCAGCCGTCCGGCGCGTCGAACGACGGGAGGCCAGTCGTGGTGAGGGAGTGAGGGGGGGTATTGCTCGCGCATGCAGCGTCTACGAGCAGTTCCGCAACTGAGCTAATCTAATAACGTTGGTTGTTTTGCGATACCCGCGCGAGGTCATGTGGCTGTGCCGTCATGACCCCATCAACCAATCGGGATTTTCCCGTCACAACGCCACCACCCCGGCTTTTCTGCGACACGAGCTTCTTAACGCTATGTTAACCCACCTGACCCACCCGTACTCTAATGCAGCTTATTCCAGAAAAAGAAAATATGAGCTGTCGATGAAACATCGCGTGTCGATGAAACGATCTGTCGATGACACGTCGTTCGACGAACTGATTGCCACCAGGTGTGGGCACAGCGCCTGCGCAGGAACCAGATTCGCGTCAAGTGGACCGTCCGCGCATGCGCGCCCTGCCAGCGTCACCGCCGCGTGTTGGTGCATAGGAGAGTCATTCTATATTTGATTGTTTCCTGAATTCAGTTATCGCGCTGACATTGAGCAGGATATAGGCTAAACCGCTTGGCGTCAAGAGTCGCGTAGTATACATCCCTTCTCGACGAGGTTTTTTTTCTCCGGTGTTTGGTAGGTCTGTCCAAAGGCGTGGGCTTCGTGCGCTTCGACCAGCGCGTCGAGGCCGAGCGCGCCATCAAGCACTTGCACAACAGCGTGCCGGCGGACGGCGGCGCCACGGAGCCGATCACGGTCAAATTCGCCAACAACCCGAGCAACAACGCCAAGGCCATCGCGCCGCTGGCCGCCTACCTCTCCCCGCAGCGTCGCTTCCCGGGGCCCATCCACCACCCGGCGAACCGGTTCAGGTGCAGATCTCCTCGTCCCTCTCATTCCAACGTTTTGCCCGTCCGTTCGTGGTTGTCACGCTAAATTTAACGCGGGAATTGAGGTCACGGGACCTAAACACCAATTCAGTTTTCCCGCTTAATTTGGCGGGAGTATTGATCTCACGAGGCAGACCAATTCAGTTACCCCCCTAAACTTGGCGGTAAAATTTACGTCACGTGACTTATACACCCATTCAATTTCCCGCCATAAATTTGGCGGGGAAATCGATGTCACGTGACCTGACGTAAGAGACCTATACACCAACTCAGTCTCCCCGCTCAATTTAGCGGAAAGATTGATGCCGCGTGAGCTTTTTGGCCAGTCAGTTTCCCCTCTAACTTTTGCAGGGAAATTGATAAAAAAATATAGACCTTTATTCTAAATATACTTAAACGATCGCTTCTTCACTAGGGCATTTTATGCATTATAGCACTTAAAGCTAAAGGTCGCTGTCAATTTTATTCTTGGCAGCAGACTGCGTGCTTGTATACTTATATAGCACGCATATATATGGTGTAAGGACTTAAGCAGATATGGCTGAACACGCCATATGAGGCGATGCCAGGCTGATATGCCATTTCCGCTCCATGTTCCTAATGTTTAAGATACCGACCTCTAAATATTTATAATCGTTCAGATATCGGGGAGGTATGACTGAATATTACTATACAAGGCTGTTTATATTGTTTCGATGTTCCTAATCTTCTAGATATCCATCTCAAGATTATTTTTATATATATTCCAGATGTAGGGCAGCTACAGATAGATACGGCAGCTAGGGTGATATAAATATGCTTCGCCATATCTGCCAAAGTCTTTATGTATCCAAACGTGGAATTTCATATGATTCCATATATTGTGGAGATTTGGCCGAGTAAATTACAATATGTGCCATTTTAGAGTTTTGTGATTTTATCTAACTACATTTTTTTGCATTGAACAACTTGCTTTTTATGACAATGATTGTATTGACAACTTGCATTGCATTGACAATCATTGAACAACTTGCACTGTTGTGTATCAACAGATGTGCTATATTTGTATGGGAGAATTATTAACTCGGACAAATGAAATCATCTATTTCAAATTGTGGAGTCACTAGGGGGATACTACATACCACCTCCAGAATCGGTCGTGATCGAGAAACGTTAGAAGGAATGAGCGAGGTTGTTCTTTTAAAGCTTACGCCTCCATTAGGAGCGCAAAAATTACAAGCGGCCTACAAATTGGTACGCCACGAACGGTGTCGTGTATCTTGCATCTCCCAACTTGAAATTAGGCCACAAGAGACGGGGGCCATATATTCATTTTTTTTCCGAAAATAACGTAATCCCGCCTTCCCCAGAAAAAAACTCGCGGTAATGTTTTGTGCCATCGATCCCGACGTGTATGAGGACCGCGAGCACACCGCGATCGCGCTCGTAATTAGTGCACTGAACGCGCGGGGAAACTGAGTGGGCCCAGCGAAGTCTGAAAACTCATGAACCGGAAACTTTTTTTTTCTCCCAGCGTTCCGAAGGGAGCCTAGATAATGCTTTAACTGCGCTTTAATGACGTTAATCGCGTTCTATGCATCATCTCTGGACGCCGCGCAGCCCCCGATCATTGCCGAGATTTGCGCTGGCCCCAACAATCCCGGCCGCGGCATCGCTTCGTCGGCTCTCTTGTTGTGTTACACCGCCTGGCGATACGAATTCCAATGGCGGGGAAAATCGGCATTTATTGGGGTTTGCTGGATACGCCACGGCTAATGGCCGTTTGCTTTGCTATAAAGAGCCGATTCTGGAACGTGTTTTTTCCTGATGACTATGGGAACATTGATCTAGCCAGCGGGATGATAGGAGAGAATGATGGCTGTTCTGTGCGTTTCCGGTTGCTAAGTGCCTTGTCATCTTCTGAGCTGAGACCTTTCTTTTTACTTTGTGAAGAGGAGGGACGAGTGCATCGTAATGAGTCGGTGGATTTCTCGATAGAAAGCGAGGCTATTTACCAAGTGCATAAAAAATAAACTATCCATCCTTCCAGCGAGTGCGCTATGTCAAATAGGCTGCAACATCCGCTATTTTGTTTTTGGCAGGCGGTAATCTCTAAGCCCTGTGCGCGTTTACTGACTTGAATCTGTTTTTTTAGTTGGGGTTGACGTGCTCAGTCGTGAAATTCCTGACTATTGCGAGAGCCTTTCGTTCAGGCAAACCTGGGAGTAGCACATGTCTGTGGATGCATTAAGTAGGATGTATTAAGTTTAGTGTCTATGACCCCGTACTCATTGTTCTAGTGCTCGGATGGCTTTAAGATACCTTATAACCGCACATTAAACGTATACTTTTGCTCAGCGTTAGACCTTTCGCCTCTTTCCAGTAAACTCTTGTCATTTTATTGTGCCACAGTTCTGCCCTTGCGCATCTTGTATTTTTCACCTCCCACGTCTTGGTGTTGTGAGAAATATTTATTTGACTCTCTTTTGTCTCCATATCGTACCTTGAACTCTATATATTTCAGTTTCCAAAACAGTTTTAATTTATTCTTTGCTGCACATTCGCACCTTCCCTATTCCTTGTCGTTCCGTGTCCCGGTATGATCGCTAACCCTCCGCCTGTCTCATGTCTCCATGCCAAACCTAAGACCACCACATCTTCCAGTACATGCATGTCTTTTCATTCTCTCTGCTCTTCCCTTGGACCTCCCTTATTCGTTGTCCTTTTGTTTCCTGCGGGGCTACGCAAGACGGCGTGGCACGCGCAGAGATATGCCAACTATGCCGTTGTCCTTGTGGTTCCTCGCAGCCGGTATTCACCGCTCGCGGGCGACCTGCTGGCGAACCCTCTGCTGGCTGGCTCGGCCATGAACGGCTCCGGCTGGTGCATCTTTGTCTACAACCTGGCCCCGGACACGGAAGAAAACCTGCTGTGGCAGCTGTTTGGACCCTTCGGTGCCGTGCAGAGTGTCAAGGTGATCCGCGACCTGCAGACCAACAAGTGCAAGGGCTTCGGCTTCGTCACCATGACCAACTACGACGAGGCCCTGGTGGCCATCCAGAGCCTCAACGGCTACACGCTCGGCAACCGCGTGCTCCAGGTCTCCTTCAAGACCAACAAGTGCAAGTCCTAAGAGAACGTAAAAAAAAAAAACCCGGTCCCTTCCCCTATTCTCTCCTAACCCCCACCCCTACCGTCTCCCGATGCCCCTCTTTCCTCCCTATTCCCTACATCCCCAACTTCCCCTGACTTACGTCACTCCCCTGGGTACACGTATACATGCAATGTCGACGTGGGGCGAGCCTTTGCCTTGGCTGCACTGTCGGAAAAACGCGCTCGAAAAGCTGGGGAAAAAGAAGAACGCTAAAACAAACGGGAAAAATTTGATTTTTTTTTTCGCGGGGGTAGAGGACAGCAAAGTCGGCTGGTGAGCGAGCTTGTCGGGTCGTTGAAATATTCTTGGCTCCGAAGCCTCAAATCGGAAGTCACCCAAGGTAAGAACCACCTTTGGATCTCTAGAACCATTGACCTCACGATGACCAGACCGGCTTTGCTTGCGCAAGTCCTTGAGCAAGGCCCTTTGCCGGCCTGACCTTGTCACTTGAGTTATGATGACAACGTTCCTTGTTGTTACATTTTTTTTTCTTTCAACAATGGTTAGGGCAATAGGACAGGACAAAAAAAAGTAGTCCGTCGTGTTCTCGTTTGGCGTCCCGGAGCAGGAATTATGGGTAACGTGTCGGAATGGGGGCGCCAACGAGACCGTGGACTTCTTGAATTCTTTTAGAACAATTTAAAAGTACCAAAGGTAAACAAAACACAGTTGTCTTCATGTTACAAGCTAGCGACGCTTGTTTTCTCTTTGCATTCGGGGAATAATAGTTAACTGGGAAAACGAACGACGGAAGAACACATTTGGAACCAGCTAGCGCGGAAAGTCGGCGATACCTTAGACATGCAGAAAACCAACCTGCCTCCGTATGTCTGCGTGTATATAATAGAAGTGCGGGGCCGTAGCGGCGACCTAACCACGGACGGAGTTGTCTGTCACGAACACACACACACAAATGCACACGCCTCTCGCGGGACTTTAGGACACGCAACAAGAAGGTTGATGCTGCCTCAGTACAGTGACGGGGCGAAATGATTACGCATACGGTGGAACTCAGCACCGGACAGAAATCTACCTGATAGTGATGATGATGGAGGATGACGACGATGATGATACTGACACGAGCTATTCGTGTTTCCCTTTTTCTTCCGATTTTTGGAAGTGGAAACTTGATAGAGAGATATCGACGGGGAAAGTCCCCACGGTTGTAAAAGTTGTTATGTCGCGAGATGGGAGATAACCGTATCTTCGTTAATCGCGAATCGCTAAAACAAAAAAACCAAAACAAAACCAAACTAGGAACTACTAACCACGTCGATAAAACAATGAAGGACTTACAATTTTCGAGGGTGAACGGTATGGCTTACTCTCGTTCGCGTTGCGCTACGCTATAGTCTTGAGTTTCCCAGGGGTCTAAACTACATCGATCACCACAGAGGCGAATGAGACGCTAGTCATCAACTTAATCGTTGTCTCCTACGCCCCAAACGAGCCCATGATGAATCGATGAGTTATCGTACAACTTAGCGGCACAAAACCTACTTCAGTTTGGAAGAAACACAGACAAAAGAAAGAAAAAGAAACACGTACACGAAGGATAACACAAAACAGACCATGTGCGCGATATTAGAAATGTTCTTCGCTTTTTTTTTTTCTCTATCTCTCTGGGTGTGTACATAGCATTGTTATTTGTAGCCGTTTTTGTTTTCGGAATTCTCATCGTAGAAAACGTCTGTCCGGAATCATTCTTTTTTTTTTTTTTACATTTCGCCATTGCCTGTACTTAATTTATTGTGGATGGTACTTCGATGTCTGCTCGCCCGCACGCATCGCCACCGCTGTAAGATGGTCACTGTCATCGCGACAACGCTGAACTGTTTCTGTGGCTGTCGCTTTTTTTTTTGCAAATTGTTTTGTGTGTATGTACTTTCGCCGCCATGAGTGTGGTCTCTGCTTACTCCCGTTTTGAGTGTTGCTCAAACACGCTCTCAACTCACAAACTATGTAAAAGCGAAACAAAACACGGAAAAAGTGGCAATGCTGCCGCCGGTTCGCTTTGGTTTATGAACGTATGTGCTTAATTTATTATCCATATTTATTGCGTGCCGCGCAACGAGTCGTTGTTGTTGACATTTCGATTTGACATTCTGCCGTCTCTCCCAACTTTTTCTGCACATGCTGGTAGTGATCATGATTTTTTTGGTGTGCGCGCGTGTTTGTCTTCAATGTTTGTGAAACGTGTTGTGACTCGTCTTTTAGATGAGAATGTGTTAAAAAAAAAGTCATGTTTCGTTCATCACGAAACGAAGTCAACATGAGTGAGTATCTAGTCCTTTAAGATATGAACAACAAAAAAAAACAGAGACCAAGCAGCATCGCAATGTCGTGATCTCAAACCTTGCTTAGTGTGCACCAACGAAGCAAAAACAAGTTAACCTGGGCTCACTGCTTATTTAATGCGTTGTGGGAAGTGGCAGAAAAAAAGTGTTTCTTGTATTCTCAAGAGAAATAATTAGTTTTTTTTTTTTTCACCGCTTCTTTCCTTTGCACTGGCGCTTATTTATTGCCGCGTACTTATGAGAGTATTTATTTATATTACAACAGTTCACGCTTATGTAATCCTTCATTGTATGTTTCTTCTTTTTCTTTTGTGTTGGAGAACTTTTTTCCAAACTGTCGTTTCGTTTACGTGGTGATAATGTGTACATTTTTTTTTCTTGTCTACCCGGTGGAGAGTTGTGGTACCGTGTTCTTGAAGTGGACTTGATTTCAAGTCGATTTTCGTTTTTGAAATCGAATCAAGATTCTGGTCAGGGAGGGAAGGGGGCATTAGGGTGATTTAAGCGTTGTGTACATCGATGTCACTGCTTTGTATTTCGGAGCGTTTCAAACGAACGGTACTAGTAGTGAAGTGTACTGTTTTTGCGAAGTTTCCTTATTGCATTTCACGAAGATTCATTTTTTTAAACGTGATTCATAGACCTTTAGAACGTTTAAAAACCTTCGTTGGAGTCTTTTTTTTTTCTTCATTGGCTAGCTAGGTCAAGTTACAAATATAACTGGCCTGCTCAATTCGCTCATTAAAGTAAAGATTTTTGCTTAGTTTTTTTTTAACTACAACTTTTGTGGAAAGGTATACTTTTTGTTTGCACAAAGAGCTAGTCGCACTTTGCATCTTCATTTTGTTCTGTCTTTGTTTTTCCTTTGCCAAAACGAAGTTCCGTTTGCTTCTGTTCTGTTACTTTTTTTCTATGATTTTCTGACTTTCTTGTCTTCAGATTGGAATCTGTTCTATTCGGAGCGTCGTCAGAGACACTGATTCCCCTGTAATCACGAGGAATTTTTGTTTTCAGACGGCTGCTTTATGTTTGGTTCAGTACCATTTTGTTTCTGCGTTTTTGTTTGTTTATTATTGCTTTTGTCGTGTTTTTTTTTTAGTTTTCTTTATTTGCTAGTCTATGAGCCAGACAGAATCATTCCTTCTTCGTGTCTGTGTATGTCTGTGCTTGTCTTTGTAAAGTATTAAAAAGAAAATGATTATTCGTTTTACGAAAAAAAAAATCTGAATCCTTGGTTTCGATTTTATTTGGTTCACGCTTTTTGGTTTCTTTGTTTTTTTATGTTTTTGTTTGTTTATTTGTTGTTTTGTTTAGTCGATCATGTACTAGGAAGTGGTATTTTTCGTGCTTCGGATTGGAATCGAACATACTTTCTTACTATCAAGGCGAAGCAAGTATGTTCTTATCGTCTGCTTGACTAGCTGTTAAATTTCTCGACACTTCGTCTTTGATTTCATCTTATCAACTTGTTAACCGCGGAAGCGGAAGTTACCATTGGTACTTTTTTGTTTTCAACGCACACGTGATATAACACATTCTCTAGTCAATAACGCGAATTTACTAGTCTACACATCTATGGGTAGAATGATGTAATGTCGGTCACATCTCCGTATATTTTTTTTTATTTTGGGAACATGGAGATTCTTGTGGAGACGTTATATTTAAGAGCGCTGGTACTTCAACTGCTTAAACGTTTTATTTTTGGTCTTTCTTTTTTTTTTTTTTGCTGTGGCAGGTTATTATGCTGAGTGGTGAGGAAATTTGTCACGTGACTCCAGCGGGCTCAGAATATTTATTCGTTCTATAGTGTGTGGTGTAGTGTTTCCACCTTGTTGCTGCTATTCACTGTGACACCTCGTGAATTGTTTGAGTTTTGTTTTGTGGCCGACGCAGATGAGAAAGATAATCTTGATTTCGAAATTTTTGCTTTAAATGGCTCGCAGCCGTGAGGCGCAGCTAAGATAAAATGATTGTGAAATGAATGAAATTCCTGCGGAAAATCCAAGACGAAAAACACTCGTTCTTGCACACTATTTTTTTTAATTTTATAGGTTCACTTTTAATTAATCATTCCATTTAAAAGAAGATTGTCTCGGCATTGTACGTGTTGTACAGTTCGCCATGTACATTCCATCGTTGAGACTGCGGCTCAGTACTTAATCATTCCAGTGTTCCTCGCTGGCTTCGACGTTCCCCGTCAGAACTCAGGTTGCATGTATGTAGGAAAACAAGTACAAGTCGATTTATGTAGCTAGTGTACGGATACTCTGCAACTGACACGCCCACATCCTACTAATAACCGAAGAAATATTTAAAAAAAGGGAAACAACACCATCGTCAGCACAGACCGCACAAATCGAATGTGAAAACGACTTAAATTTGATATGTCGAAACCGTTGACGATGCGGTTTCGAATCCTGACATTGCCCACATGGGAATGGAATCTAAGTTTCGGTCAATTGTGCAATATTTAAAAGGAAAAAATTGTCGCGGTAGATGTCGGGCGAACCGAGAATTTCCGTACGTTGGCTACGCGGCTCTCTTGAGTGATATTATCCGGTAAGAGTCGTTCTCCACATTGTGTGTCATACTTAAAACCAGGGATGTCGCGAATCTGCTGAGGCTCGAGTTCGACTAGGTTCGACGCTTTCGAAATTATAGCTCAAAGTTCGACTAAGGATCGACAGTTTATGCATAAGCGAGGCTTGTTTTCACCTGGCGGAGAATGGGTGCACTATTGGTTAATTGGAATATGTCGCATTAACGAACCAAACAAATCATTAAAAGATCGTGTTTCCCTGGTATTGTGTATAATATACAGTTAAAGCTACTTTGTGCGTTGTTTTCCTAAAAAGTTCGGTGTTTCGCTGATGCCGGACAATTTAGCCAGAAGTCCAGGGCTTACCAAGCCAGTCGAAAGTCGGGTTCGACAAAAGCTCGAAAGTTCGCCAAACCAGTCGAAACTCGGTTTCGACGGAAAGCTCGCGACGTCCCTGCTGAGGTCGGTATACATGTTGTGTGATCCAGTTGAAGGTGACTCATCCGCCACCCAATCCAGGCTTCGATAAACATTCCAAAAAGCCGTTTGCTCCGCGAGCGAAAATAATCCATTTATAGCGTCGGTATTGTTTATCCTTTCGGTTCGAGCAAGCTTTAAAAAACACGACGCGCACACACGCACAAACATAGAAACACACGCACACACCAACTCGCGTTCAGTTGAACCTGGACAAAAAAAAAACGCTCGCAGCAACCGCAATAACATGGGAGGGGAAAAAAAGAAAAAGACCGTGGCACCCTCTATGAGGGAGAGGGAGAACTGAGGCGATGGGATACCGTGACGTCACCGATCACGTGGTGGGATAGGTATGCCCTTCCTCGTCCAATGGTTGTCTCCGCGCTGGTTCTGTAGGGGAGATTTGGTGTAACCTGGTGCTGCAACCAACATCTCTCAAGCATTTTTTTTTCCTTTGAGGATTTGATGCCTCTTCGAGTGGTAGTTTAAGAAGACATGTTGACGCGAGGCGAGAAAAGCAACATATATATATAAATATATATACATATATATATATATATACATATAGGCCGAGGATTACCGGGTTGTACACCAAGATGGCGCTCAATTTTGAATGGAGATAATTAACCGAGTCGGGACAACGTTAAAAAAAAGGGGGAAAGCAGAAAGCAAAACTGCTCTGCTCTTTTCGCCTTTCCAGATTCCCCCCTCCCTTTCCTTCTAGTTCACACCTCATTCGCCCTTTCCCCCTCACGTCACGTGACGGCGGTGATGCGCATGCGCGTTTCGAGGACGAGGTGCGCGCTTTGACCCAAGTTTGGTATTTATATAGCACACACACACACAACTTCAACAGATGAAGGGAACGAAGGAAAAAAAATACGACGGAGCGACGACGTCACTTTGTACAATGGGAGCTGACGCTGCCGCCGTTAGTTCTGCTACTGCCGATCTGCAGTTTTTATTATGATTATTAGTACATACATTATGATGAACTATTTACAACACCGGTCGGACGATGAAAAAAAATACAAGATACCATCTTTTCTCTCCTGATCCCTTCATTGTGACAGTTCGTGTTCTTAAGCGGTATAACGTAGGTGTTTTATAACGAAAGAGGTGATTTTCCCCTTTCCCTCCCTCTTCGTGAAGTCCGTTTCGGTTGTTGTGCGTTTGAGTATAGACACAGAGCTCCGTAGAAGGCATATGCTTCAAGCTCCTGCCCTTCCTCGTGTTTTTTGCCATTTTATTTTTCGAGCGTCGAAAATGGCACGCGATCCACAAATTTCGAAACCGAAACTGAAATCGGTTAGCAGACGTGTCTTTTTCCCAAAGTTCTTCGTCAACAATCTCGCTTCGTCTGCTTTCGTTTTAGCGCGTTTGTGCTTCGTTCTATCGATCGCCTAACGCGATTGGAGGACGTCGAACGCCTTTCTGCTCTTTTAATAGAGTAATCGGGATAAGAATTTCATCGGATAGCAGGCATTCCTTTTTACTTCGATATCTTTCTCTACTTTGAATAAGCTTTTCGGTGCCATTTGCTTTGTTTTCTTTTTTTTGCTTTCTTACCTACTATTTATCCACTTGTCTTTATCCATCACTCGGAAGCGGAGCTACTTGCTTTGTTTCTATGTGGACGTGTACGCTTTTGCGCCTGTGGTTTTGCTGTTAATTGCCATTTTCCCCCAATCAACCACCCTTTTACTTCATCTTACTTCGCTATATGTGCATGTTCGTAATAACCGTACGTTTTTTCATCGAGTGTCAGGATGTGCCGTGTTCGCCGACGCGAGCCGAGAACGAAGCAGAACCTTTAGAGGCTACGTAGGATGAGAAGTTAGCGCAACATGTTCCTGGAATTCGAAGAGGTGCTTTTCGGTCGCCTCCCCAATCCCCCCACCCTTCCGTCGTGTGGGACGCTGGGTTTGGAGCTAAGTTTGGTGGCAGGCTGTCTCTCTACCGCGTTCATTTGCTTCGTCGTTAAATCTCGTACATTCATTCCTTTGTCTTCACACATTCCACACAAACTTAAAAACAAAACATTCCTTGTTTATCTTTTTTTTTTTCACGGGCAATTACGAAAGGTACGTCCTCTTTTTTTATGTATATTGTTTTATTTTTTAGCAAGGCGTCGGTTGCTTCAGACTTCCGTTTCCGGTCTCGTTTTTCTTGGTTTCGGTTTCAGTTTGGCTTCTGGTCTGGTTAGAGGTCGACTGGGTTTTTGCTTTGCTCCAGTTGAGTGGTTTAGTTTGAGGCTCGTGTCCGTAAAGAAAAAAACAAAAAACAAAACGCTGAAATGACAAACGTTTCAGCAAGCACAACAACAACGCACGAGAGAAACATTTCCGTTGTATCGATGCTTTGACTTTTCAAGGTACATTATATCGTTGCCTGTATCTCTTACTTCGTCAGTTTGCATAAACTGCTTTGTGTATCCCATACACTCCCCCGCAAGATGTGTCTAAATATTTTCTTTTCTTTTCTTGTTACAATGTCTACCCGATTAGTTGTGGTGTGAAGGCGTTGCGAGGAGACGATGATGTGAGAAAAAGGTGTGAAGATAAAGAAAGCTAATATATATACTATATATATATATATATATATCTACCAACTCCCCCGACATTTTATGTAGGCGTTTGTGGAATCTTTGCTTGGGGGACAAAGACAAACGGTCTGTTTCAACTCTGTAGCGTTCGTTTCTGAGGTAATCTCTCTCTCTTTGATTTTATTCTTCTTCATATGCGTATACCTTTTTGCAGGAAAAAAAAGTTGCGGAGTTTAAGAGGAATTTTGTAATCGGAGCAAATCTAAAAATACTGTTGATATATATTTTTTTTTGCACCAAAGACGCCGACAACATGGAGGCCATTTCGGTCCCAAACTATGACATCATTAAAACGACTTCATTAAGGATGTTAAAGTCACGCTCACAAACATAAAAAAGACCTTCTTAACTGAAAAAGTAAAGATTAAAAAAAATTGCAAACGAAAAATACTTAAAAAAAAAAGAAACGGAAGTAAATTTGTGTTCGGTTGTCAGCAAAACCCGAACTATCTTCCTCAATCTTTGCGCATAAAGAGAACATCTTGAACTCCGCATCTATAGAATACGTATGCTTTCTAGTCGTGCGTCCAAAGTAAACTACTATCTATCTTTTTTCGATGTCGAAACTTATTTATGATGGCATACTAATCGTAACTATGTTCGTTGCAGTTTTATGGTAACCACGTATAATCTTGAACGGCTTCTTACCCTTGATCCCCGCTTTTCCCTGTGTCCTTTTTGTAAAGGCCGGTTTTTTCCCCCCTCGTCCCCGTCTCGACTACGTTTCGATTCTCGTGTGATTCTCGCAGACTCTCGTTCCCCACCTCACTCCCCCTGCCCACTTTTGACGGCCTTTTTCCCCTCTCCTAACTCCCGGCCTCACTTTTCTCTTTTTCTCTCGAAAGCCTCTAACATTTTGCTTGTAATACTGTTTATTCAATGTTTAGTGGTAGTTAGTTTAATCGCTGGGTTTCTTCTTTATTGAGTGTGGATTAAGGCAGTCTCTCACTTTAATAAAACTCATTAACTGGACGATGTCAATATTGCGATTAAAAAAAACCGTTACGATATCATTCGGTTTTTGGTATGGCCTCAAGATGGTCACTTAATCGGACTCCTCGAGTTAATCTGCGGTCGGTAGCGCAGCTTTTATTTGTTTTTCGAGTTATTACTGGTTAAATGGCTCCCTCCCTCGTAATTGATCGTGGATCTACAAGTAATGAGTAACTCGTTTACGAGCTCGTAACATTTGCTTGATCTAAGCCCCATCCGAGACATGTCCTTTTTAATTGTTTCCGAAAAGTCGGATCATGTTTTGTGCATTATCGTGTAGAATCTGCCCACAAATTAGTGCGAAAAAAATATAATTATCTTAAATGTTTTGAAGCTAATCTGAAAGAACAAAGGAAACAAATCATCCAAACTCCCCATAGCTTCGACCGTGCCAGCCTTTACTCAAGCTACTGGGGGAAAGAATAGATTTTACGGGAGATTTCTACGACGAAATCACGCTATTTTAATAAAGGTATATTTCTGGAATCGGAAGCAGTGGTGCTCCTCGTGAACTGTAAAAAAAAAAAAATGCGCACACAAGACAGTAGCTGCCAGTATGGAGGTGATTTCCTTTTTATCTGTAAATCAAAATATAAAATTTAAATGAAGCTCGCGATCACCCCTGGTGACCCCTAAAGTGCTCGCCCGCACTCGTGTAATGTTCTCGCAAACTGAGATGTTTTCTCTTGTAATTTTTTTTTCGTGCCCTCTTTTTAAAAGCATGTGAATTTAGTTCAAACAAAACCTTTCGGCTGATAAGTTTTCAATTCGAAAATCTTGGGACTTAGCCCCTAAGCATCGAGCTATTACATTAAAACTGAAGTTGTTTACGAATTTTATAAATTTAGCCTAACAACGTCCCCCGATGTAATGTGCAATTAAACTTTTCCTCACATAAACATAATAGTGTAAAGAAATTCTAACCGAAACGGCGATTTTTCTAAAATAAACCGCGAAAATTTTTTTGGTTGTCTCCTTGTAAGAATGGAAAACAGATAACACGAAAATACTGTTAAAAATTACCTCATTAATTTATAAAAAAAGAAAGAAGAAAAATTACCGAAAAGCGGCATGACTCTTCAGCTTTGCTGGGGACAAGAAAAAACAACAGACGACGCCTCCTGGTATTCTTAACATGAAATGAACTTTAAAAAAAAAAACGTGGAAAAAAACGACGAAAATGAGATAAAAAATGAAAATAAATAATGAAGGTGTTATCCCGGCATAGTTCTGATTGTACTGCAATATTTGTACTTTTTCATGTTAATAAATTTCCAATCTCTTGGAAGCAACTGTTCACTGTCTCGTCACTTTTCTCTCTTTCCCTTGTATAACCCGCACCTTACAAAAAATCCCCCCCCCCCCTTTTCAACCTAACACTGCCTCCTAGAAAGTAAGGCCCATGTGTCTGGTTTTACTACGTCACCAACCGTAGGCCAGCGCGGTCGGGGATAGATTAGGCCCGGTTGCTGCGTCACAACTTCGGCTGTCCCGGCCGAACGATGACGTCGATTTTTCCGCTAAATCTAGCGAGGAAACTGAATTAGTGCATAGATCACGTGACATTAGTTAACGTCACATGACCTAAAGACCAATTCAGTTTCCCCGCTAAATTTAGCTGGGAAACGCAAGGTCGGACGGACGAAATTTTGGTATTGGGGAGTAGCATTAAGAAGCATCTTACGGTTTAATGCTTTACTAGGGAATACGTCTGTACTCATCGAAAACTCAATGGTATTGGCGGCGATAGCATTTTGCGTAGTAGGAACGGTTGGACGCACGCATCCTCGCGGTTTTCGACACGAAATTGGGACAGGTGACTTCCGATATGTATCGTCGGAGCCGGCCTTCGAGATAGCGGAGACGGCCGTCCCTGCTGTCTCGTCGAATCTGGTGTCTCGGTGTGTGGGCGGCAGCCCTCTCTCCCTCGGCGTAGCGTGGACATCGCAATACGCGTGCGTTCTGTCGCATACAGACTCTCCCTTCTGCTAGGGAACCACTTGGTGCTGTAGGCGCGCTGCCTAATTCAAATGAGCGGAGCAGAAAGTATTCTCCCATTAAGGTGTTGGGTACGAAGAACGTCAAGCGAATCCTCGATAGGATGCCGCAGAGGACTACACATCGTGTTCACACATGGTACCGTCGCAGTCACAGTAAGTGCATGCGTTCGCAAATTTCTCGCCCACCGTCCTTTCCCCGTTTCACCTCGGACAATTGTGGTTACCACAAATAGCGCTGCGCCGTCAGAAGAAATTTTGTGAAAACCAAGAGTTCGACTCGCACCAGTATTGCCGACTTATACTGGTGTTTACTTCAAGAGCTGTAGAACAGAAGAAAGTTCGGCCCCACGCGGAACCATACTAGTTAGTCAGAGAATTTTTAAAAGCGCATTAAAGGTCAGTCTCTCGTCATTTTATGAAAACAAACATATGTTTAAACGCGGATGGAAGCTGGGCTAGGGGTTAAGCAAATGACGTGCTTCAAAACTCGGGTCTATTGTTTCGGAGGTTAAATGTGCTAAAAGACGTGATGGCGGGAAGGCAGAGTTGGAGTGTTTCGAGGTCCATTAACAAATTCTTCTTTAATCTTGTATTAAAAAAAATAAATCTGACGATGGTTGTTTGCATGTTCGTGTCGTGGCCGTGGCGGAATGCTCTGGACGGGCCGTGATTGTTATATGTGCGGGAGAGAATAATGCGGCGACCTGATGGCATTTCAAGGGAAGGTCACGTAGCTTTTGGAAAAGTTAAATAGGTCGCGGTGTTAGTCCGATGACGACCTTTTTGGCGTGCAACGTAACGACGCCAAAAGCTTCGTGATAAACTGTCTGTCCAGGAGTTGAAAGAAATTCGAACTTCGAGCACCATGAATTTAGATATTCCAGACGTCTGAAGAAAGCGCGTCGCAGAAAGTAAATATAAACCATTCGACCACCGAAAAAAAAAAAAACCCGCCCACGCGTTGCTATTTTTTTCTGCTTGGCTGTGAAACGCGTTCTGAGCATGCGCACTAGCCCTCTTCTGCTGAATATCGCGCATGCGCCCACAGCCTGCAGTGACTCGACATCGTGTGCCTGGCCGATAATCGCGGGAAAGGTGTACAGGAAAGCAGCTGAAACGACCTCCGCTACTCGCAATATGAGGATGTTTACAACCATGTGACATATCCGTGCCGTCAGGCAGCAAATCGTGGGGTCGGATGTAAACAAGCTTTCTGATTAGTCATTAGTGGTCTTCATTGGCTAGTTGGAGCCACGGCTTCGCAGGAAGGCTGCATCCGGTACCGGAAAGGTCCCCGGTTAAAGTCTACAAGATGACGATCATATATGTGGTGGTGGGGGGGGGGGGGGGGGTCATAATCACTGAGAGTGCCGCACCGAGTCTTGAAAGTTGGATTTATTTATTTATTTATTTTACTTTGATTTCAAGGCGCGGGGGCATTACAAAAGGAGTGAAAAAAAAAGCACAATAGGAGCAACATAAATACTCAAATAGTAGGGAACTGGTAGTTAGCTATACTAGTACAAAAACATAGTGTAGTCAACAATTGATGTTAGTGATGCAGGTAAACGATTCCAATAATTGGAAGTTTTAGGGATGAAGGATGCAAACAATGAATTCGATTGGCTAAACGGGCCACCGACTTTGTGACGATGATCAATACGTGCGGAAACAAACGATGGTGGGATTATTAGCGTGTGCATTGAGTTGAGGAATATGGTGGTGGATCTTTGGAAAAAGACAAATGCGAGAGGTTCTGCGACGATGTGCGAGACTTGGAAGTACCGTATTTTCCGGACTATAGTCCGCGGACTATACATGTTTAAAAGTTAAAATTTCAGGCTGCGCGGACTATCTACGCGTGCGGACTATACAGGAATTTTGTTTTTCAATATCGTTGATTATGACGAGACGCGACGGATTTTGTGAATAAAAGAGTATGCTAATGATGATTTATGTAGATTATCGGCTTGTTTGTGAGCTAAGAAAGCAGACATATGTCAAGGTGTGCCGCGTATTAGAGGATTTTCGTGTCGACTAAGCCCCAGGTGCGGACTATGCACTGGGTGCGGGCTATGCACTGGGTGCGTACTATGCACCGGGTGCGGGCTATCTAAGCAAAAACTTTTATTTTTGACCCCATATTTGCCCCTGCGGACTATACACCGGGTGCAGACTATAGTCCGGAAAATACGGTAGTAGGCTATTTTTAACTAATGTGACACTTGCAGTGCGATTATAATAGGCTAGTGTAAACCGTGCTGACCTGTTCTGAAGAATCTGAACTGCCTCAAGTGACTCAGTGAGATAATTAGTATAAGGATCCCAGATGGAGGCTGCATACTCGAGTTTAGACTCGCACAAGCGTTTTATATACATATATAAAAAAAGCTTTGATAATGAAGGAGCTAGGTACATAGCCAAGCGTCCGATTAGCATTGTTAGGCACCGTAATTAACATGCAGGTGCCAGGAAAGATCGGCGCTTATGATCACGCCCAGATACTTGTATGAATCTACAAGCTGAAAGGGTGATAAAGGTTATAAGTAGCAGAGAATTGAGCTTTACGTGTTATGCGCATTGTTTTGCGTTTGTTAATATAAAGCTGCATTGATCAGAGTTCACACCACTGAAAAATTTAATCTAGATCATGTTGTAGTTCTTGTGAGTCGGAGTCGCTGGTTAAAACGCGGCAAATAGCGCAGCCATCAGCGAAGAGTGTGATTGAAGAAGAAACACAAGTCTACACGTCATTATTATAAAGCAAAAAACAGAAAAACTATGGGACCTAAAACGGATTCTGGTACAGCAGAAGAGACGGATGCAGGAGAGGAGTTAGCGCCATTACATGTTACAAATTGAGAGCGACTGGTTAAAAATGAAACTACCAAATTAGACACGTTAGGGTCAATGTAAAGTTTACTTAGCTTAAGCAATAGAAGTTTATGTGACACCTTGTCGAAAGCATTTGAAAATCTAAAAAAGATGCAGTCCACCTGAGGTTCCTTATCAAGAGCGGTATGAAAAGAGAGAATAAACTTTATTTAGTCAGTTTTCCGAAGGGGAGGGGCACTTAGTCCAGGGCTCCTGTGGCCTTAGCCGCCGAGCAGGCCCGGTGCACCAGCTGACGCTGTGTGTGTGTAGGCGTTGTAAAGAGAGGGGGGGGGGAGGGGAGAGGGCCAATTGTGTATGCACACTGGGCGCTTTGGTCACTGGCTCCAGCTGACGCTGGTCATCCAGGCTGGAGCTAAGCAGCACGGCCTCCCTTTTCGATGGGATAGGGTTGTAGTGTAGGGGGGGACCGCGGGGTTTCCTTAGCATGCCCATACAGTGTGGTATAGGTTGCCGTACGTGCCGCACAATAGGCATTCTTTGGCGTATTGTTCGGGGTACCAGTGGTGAAGTAGACTTAAATGTCGATAGGTGTTGGTTTGTAGTTGCCGCCAGACAACAGCCTCCTCTCGTGTGAGCTCCTTGTGCCGCAGGGGGAGCTTTTGGCGTTCTAGGCGATAGTACTTTGATTTCCGCGTACTGGGTCAGTGGATGTCCGTCGGTCTCGGTCTGTTTTGTTTGTCCGCAGTCCGCTGCTCGGAGGGTGATAGAGAGGAGTTGTGTTTCACAAGAAAAAAAAATACTCCCTAAGGCCATGTCGAACTTTTGAAAAGAACAAATTTGTTTCCAGGAGGTTAACGAGTTGTGTATAAATTACATGTTCAAATACTTTTTAGGGAACACTTGTTGGTGAGATAGGCCTATAATTAACGGGAGAGTTCTTATTACCAGATTTGTGCAAGGGAATTACTTTACCAATTTTTCAGATGTTAGGTAGAAATGAAGTGTCAAGTGATTGTTGAAATATATGTGCAAGAATTAGGAAAAAAAACTGACTTGTAGCTTTGAAAATTTTTGAGTTAATTTCTCCTATTCCGGTTGCCGAAGACAGCTTCAGACCATTTAGAATTTTTAAAACGCCATCAGGACTGATGATGACTGGATTCATTACCGGAAAAAGACGTCAGAATGATAGGTTGGAGTGGCATTGTTGGGCCTGTTAGAAAATGACTTAATAAACACTTCTTGAAACAGTGCAGCACATAGTGACTCAAATTGCCTCAAAATGGCTAAAGAAATTGAACTTAGCATTTTAAACATCACTTTTGTAACACCGGGCAGCAACTAAATTATTCTGCCATCGGATAGGACATGCTGTAAGCCTGGCGGCTCTGAATAAACGTTTCTTTTGGTTGACCGTAGATAATTAGAACGTGGAGAACCATGGAGAATCATAATTTGAGATTATGCTTTGTAGCGGTATGTATTGTTCAGTAAGTAAAGTCAAATTAATTTTTTTTAAACGTGTCCAACTGTTCTCGACAGGGCGCTCCCAGGATATCTCGAAAAATGGGTCTCAGAAATTGCCCAATTCAACGTTAATGGCATCGAAATTGGCTTTGCTGTAATCTCGAAGAACTTTTGATTATTTTCACAACTTAACGGAACACACACGGTAAAATTCAATAATAAAGGGTCACTAAGACCTGGAAGATAATTGACTGATCCGATCAAGTTGGGCACCGTAGTTGGGATAAGATCTAAAATGTTAGATGTAGTAGCCGTTATCCTTGTTGGCTTATGAACTACTTGAAGCAAACGAAAAGCGGAAAGCACTTCTAAAAACTTGTCACAGTCAACTGACAATGAATCTGACGATGCTCCGCTCGGGCTCCAAACAACGGTACGGTAATGAAAATCCCCCATCAACAGCACTGGTGTATTTAGATAGCGCGTTGTAATTGAATCCACTGCATCCTGTACTTTTTCAGAAAAGTCGGCAGCATAAAGATGGTGGGCGATAACAGCATCCCAGTAGAAGCCTTTGATGTTGAGCGGTAATACACATCCGAATTATTTCAGCATAACTGTTAATATTTACAACAAAGGATGGTATACTATTGCTAACTCCAATTAAGACGCCACCACCATTTCGTTCCTTCCTAACAAGTTGAAAAGTGGTCAAATGTTTTTTGTCCAAGGAGCAACTTTGTATCTGTTATTTTCGCCGAAAGCCACGTCTCGGTTAGTACAACATAGTTAGCATCACCGGTGTGACCCAGGTATACACGCACGGCTCTGCCTAAATCGCGACGATCTAGGCAGAGCATAAGTCCTCGAGCTTTTTTTTTTTTTATTAAACTTCTTATATTAGTGAAACTTGTAGATACGTTTTATAAGTTATATTAACGACTACTGCCCCTCTGCAGCTGCTGAACAGGGACAGATACATCATCCGCAGTGGAGCCAGCTGGATTACGGCACACAGTGCTGCCGGACGCACGTGGAGAGGGGGGGGGGGGGCAGGGGGCCCAGTTCCGTGACCTGGCCTAGATCATGGTCGTATATAATAACACCTTTAATTTAATAATAGTTTGTAATGGTTTAGCTTGAAAGCGGATCTTTGAGCTTTTCTATAATCACTTACTTTCTCTGCCCCAAGCGAGTTGGAAACAAAAAGTCCTCACTGACACAAATTTTAATCAATTTCAGCTTTGCTCCTAAAGCCAAAGCCTACTCCTTTGACTTAAAGGGGCCTTGCAATAATATTCGCTTGGAATATGTTTCACTTTACGCGAGCTTACTGGCACTAGTGAAACTCAAAAGTACTCGAACGCAACGCCACTGACCAAGAAATTCTTTTGTTGCGGTTAAATTTCAAGGACAAAAGCGAGCGTTTTCTTTCAATCTCTCCTTCGCAAAACTCGATGACGTATCTGGGCGGTCGGAGTGTCAGCATAGTAACCCCCAGTAAGGATATTTGAATGCGGCTCATAGATTGGACCCGAGCCATGCGTGAGCACTCGATTTGGGCTCGTGATAATCGACTAGCTCGAGAAGCATTCGGGTAGTGGCCCGTGTCCAATCGCTGCAATGACGACAATAGCCCAACTATAACAATGTCTGGAACTCAGCGCGTGTCGCGTCCTTTGTTAACCCCTAGCGCGTGACTGTGATTAGCATTGGTGACATATAATCGAAGGACCCCTACAAAATTCAGAACTCACAACTCATTTCCTTTCTACACGAAAATGGCAAGGATGTTGCCTCTGGCTTTTCTATTGACGTAAAAGACATGTATTATTCAATTCCACACTCGAGCATCATGCCGATTCTACGGGACAGCATTGAGAAGCAAGCAGTGTCACCTTTTCAAAATGCGGCCGGAGTGAACGTTGATTCCTTTCTGGAACTGTTAGGGTGTTACCTGACCGCTACAGTAGTGTCACATGAAGGCCAGGCATATGTACAGAGAAGTGGAGTATGTATTGGATCCCGGGTAGCTCCTCACCTCTGCGATGTATATTTGGCAGCGTGTGGAAGGAACATCGAAAGCAAACTAAAGGATAGCAGGATCAAGGCCATCTTCCGATATGTGGATGATTTTTTTATTCTGTGCAACACTGAAGTGAATGAAGAAGAGGATGGGTGCAAAGCAAAGGTCATACAGTGCTTCCAAGAATGTTTCCCCGAATTGGATTTCACGTATGAATTACCCGTTGAAAAATGCATCAGGTTCCTTGACCTGGTGCTTCAATTCAAAGAAGGCCATGCGTGCTGGAGATATGAGCCGCGCTCGTGCCACGGGTTTCTCCCATACAACTCGGGGCATTCGAAAATCATAAAAAGGAGTGTTGCCACAACGGCTCTTATGTCCACCTTAATGAAATCATGTCACCATCAACTTGAACCAAGTTTTGAAAACCAGATTAAGCGGCTACGTGAGTCTGGCTATCCAGAGTCTCTCCTGGTGGCCGTCTCTGAAACCATTTGCCAGAAGTTGAAACGCCAACATGCAGGGAATGAGGCTTCATCGCAAGCTACAAATCGACGAAACGTTGCGGTCATACCCTACATTCATGGACTCACACACAACCTAAAAAGATTGCCGGGAGGCATGATATTAGGGTTGTGTGCTCGGCACCGAACAAGGCCTACTCCATGTGCCGCAGAACTAATCTAAAAACAAATGACGAAAAGAAGCAATGCACAACTGCTCACAGGACGCAGTACACTCCGTGCCAAAGTGGCGTTGTGTATAACATACCACTTTCCTGTGGCAGGTGCTACGTAGGACAAACGGGGGCGGTGTGTGAACGATCGAGCTAGGGAGCACGCGGCTTCTGTTAAAGGAACATCGGCCGGACATCTTTCTGCACATTGCAGGTCCTGCAAGTGCACTCCTAATTTCAACAACATCACCATTATGGGGCGGCACCGGAACGCATATGCACGGGAAGTAATCGAAGCCCTGGCCATCGAAGACGGTGGTCAAATGTGCGTGAGCACCCCGTCTATCACAATCCACGCGAAAGAAAGGCAATACTTGGGACGCGGCACGAGCCGCATAACACCCTAATGGGTGCAGCGCGCGGACATGGGGGATGGCTTTTACCACTAGCTCTAGTGCAAAGGAAAAAGGAAGACGAAGTATTAAAGGAAGCAAGTTGATAGTCAGCGGTGTGTACGTCTTTCCCTCTCACGGTTTTTCTAATTTGTACTTTTTTTTTTCTTTTTCCCTCCGCTTGCATCCACGTTTCGGCGGCACTATCAGGAATGCTGTAAAAAGGGCATTATTTTCTCCTTGACCCATCTCCGAGAACATCGAGCCGATGACGCAGAGCGGCATTAGAATTTCTCTGGTCTCCGATTTCCTGTCATAGGACGTGTAGTTCTTGCTCAAAAGTACCTGTCTTATCCTCGACGGACGCAAGCCTTTCCCCGATGTTTGCAACTTTTTCTCCAATAGATTTTTGGCTTTATTTTATTTCGTCCACAAACTTAATCAGCGCTGTTTGGCGGACCTCGAACAGTTATGACCGAGAGTTCAATTAATTTGAAGTTGAACCATCTGTGAAAACAGCCGAGCCTGCTCCGCAGTCATGAGACCGGGATTTGTTTCAATGTCACCAGAACAAAGGAACGATCTAAAAGAGGCGAAACACCTTTCAATACAATGCTGCAGACAAAGCAGACAGGGCAGCAGCAGCAAAAAGCGGTCGTCCGACCGATAATAGTAACTGCCGTCAAATACGGAACGTACTTACACAAAGATGGAAAACAGCGTGTTACGCATGTTCCACGTCGTGCTGCTGCCGTCCTGTACGCTACAAGTAACAAGGCTGAGGCGGCTCGGCGAGCAAGTCGAGGGGACCCCGAGTCCTGGTCAACGGACCATAGACGCGTATAGCATATAATGATGCCCCTGGCAGTATATGACGGTCAATTTACTCGATTTCATGATAGGTAATGAGGTCTAAAGAAATAGCGCGGTGGAGGCAGGTAGCCGCAATCCCCCGGGTACCCAGAAAGTTTTGGTGTATACCCTGGGTACTCCGGTTGTTATACCATCGTGTAACGCCCGATTACACATAAACCAGGCGATTTCATCAACGATTCAGTTTAGAATTTTCTGTTGATGATAGATGATTTGTTTACGGTATTCTCTCTGGGCTGTGGATAGAGTCATGCGTTCAAGACTATTACGAATCAACTGGCCGTGTACGTATACCTCGCATGTGAGGTCATTGCACCATCCTGGTGATTATTCCTGTTTGTTCTTGTCGAGAAATGCAAGCGATCGTGCCGTCAAAGACTGGTAAGCATAGAATGTGTGATAGGCATTCTAAGGGCGTTTGAACGGCACCGCGTACCGAAGACCCGCTGTCATTTCTGCCCACACGTTGCGAGTGAAGCACTAGAGTGGTTCGCTTCGTTTTGACGTCGAACTGCGTCTTTCTCCACCCTTGGAAGGGGGTGCAAAGCGGGGAAGTCGATGTCACAAAAACTTGGTCTCGGAAGTGACGTCACACAGACTGCTGCCGGAAACCGCGCAGTGCGCACGCGCGTTCTTTCTTATCTGCTAGGTTACTCGTTTCTTCGCTTCAACGCGACGCGCTCCTGTCTGATTGAAACGACAATAGACGCCGCTCCGGCAGCCGTGATTCCACAACCTTCGCTCATCGCACTGGGGCTCTCAACTCGTCAAACACAAAGTTTCGGCCGAAATTTACGGGAGCGCGTCGATTGGACTATCACGATGATGACTTCGCGATTTTGTCGCCGACGTCCAATCGGCGCACTCCGCGAACTTTCGGCTCCCAACTTTGTGTTTGACGAGTTTAGGGCCCATGGACAGCGGCCGAGCGGAGCTCGAGCTCGCCATGCTCTGAGGCACGGGCAGTTCACGCGACTTTCTCGCGCGACTCGGCGAAGCGTTAAAAACAGTCGCACGCGATTCCGCATATGCGCGCCTCGGAGATGGCGGCGCGGGGGGCTGCACGTTTGTCTCTACCGAAATCCGAGCCACGGACACCTGCCTATTTCGCACTCGACATCGTCATGTGGCAGGACCCCGTGGACGTTTCTTCAGCTGCGGCCGTGGTTCTACGTAAATTTATGCATCACAGTAAACCTGTGCTCCGACCAGTTTTGATGTAAACTAAACGTTTCAACAACGAAGCACGGGACCGTGCCTTCGCTGCAAAGAGTTCGTTTTTGCGCGTTCCGAACACGGATCGTGGATAGCTCAGTCGGTAAAACACGAAAAACCAACATCGAAAAGCGTAACGCTGTTCGATATTGGTTTTTCGTTACATCCGGCACTTAAAAGCTGAACGTTATAGAACTCTATAGAAACTGACTGATAATGTACAGTCGGCACGGAATGAAACGCGAACAGTGGGTGCATGGTTTTCGCTAGATGCTGCACTACCTGAACCAGATGGGAGCTGCAAGAAGATGGCTCCTCCTTCGGTGTGTTAGACTCTTGCTCAGTGCATCCAAACCTTCGGTGTTGCGTCTCTAGGTGACTCAGCGTGGGTCGAAAACCATGCGCTCCTTGTTCGCGTTTCATTCCGTGCCGACTGTACATTCTGTGTGAAAACAAAGTCGGTGGGGTGAGATGTAAGCTGAAGAAGGTAATTAGCGCTCAACCTCAAGGCCTTTACAGTGGCGGTTGAAGTGACAAAAGTGCCCTGCATGATTTCTGCACCGGTGAAAACGCCCGCTAATCATGTAAAATGGGTCGAAACTGTCGTAGCAATTCGGTCAGAAAGGCAATGCGAAGTCGTAGTTTAGCATGCCCGGAAGTACATATCATTGAATAGACTTCTGTCTCATCGAGTTCCGCCAGCTCGGGCGGTAAAACGGCGTAAAAACACGTTGGCTAAAACTTCTCAGAACAAAAGAAAAGATTTTAAAAAATCTAGACTTTGGTTTAGCTTAAGGGAAGAGTTAAGCGATGCTACGATGGCAGTGGGATCAATCAAGTGCCGTTAAAAGCGCAAGTCACTACGCCTTTTGTGTTTAGAATTGGTTCACCGATGATAGAACAGGTACAGAAACATGACGAACACCATGAGGGTGTCTGATTGGCCCCATCAGCACGTAGCCTCGGGCAGCGTCTCTACTTAAGGTGCAACGAAGTACAGCGGTATAGTAGCCGAGATAGACGTTCGTTCGAGATAAGCGATTGCGTATGAAACTTTACACTGACACAGAGCTGCAGCTTTGAGAAGCAATAACAGTGCTCTAGTGACGTTGTTTGAGAAGTGCTTTGACATGGTGGAAGCACGGGCTGCCTTGTGCTTCCTGCGTCACAGAGCCGTCTGCAACTATCAGTCGACTGTGTCGTCACAGTGATTGATGTGGAATCACTTGATGAGCGATGGCGAAGAGGACGACTAAAACCTCTTCTTTTCTCTTGTGTTCTGGTCCTCAAAAGAACCGTGAGAGGATAAGAAAACATGTCTAAAAGTCAAAACATAAAACTCTTGAGTCAACTAAAATAAAATAAGCGGCCCTTGAAACAACAAATTGCAGGCAAGTTGGGGATTTAAATGCACACTAAAACCAGACACGGAAAAACAGACAAACGTGCAACCGGATGCAACCGTGTTTGTCAGGCTTTCAATTATTTTCTAGTATTGCGAATTTAGCGGAAAGCGCGATATACAATCTGGATAATTTATTTCTTCTATTTTTTTTCGTTAGTTTATTGTCCTTATTTTTGGGTTTGGTTATGCTGTTTCCTAACTAGCCGCCTGCTTAGTTACTCTTCTCGCAATGGGTTTTTGGAGTTTTAGACTAATTTATTAACTCGGAGTTTAGATTTGGAATTTTAGACGCGTTCATATTTTTTCTTTTCTCAATGTGCTTTTGAGGATCAGAACACCAAAAGGAAGCAGTTCTAGTCGTCCTCTTTTTCGTTTTTCTACCCCAGTCTCAGATTTGCGATCACGGTCAACTTACACCAGCTCGCGTGCACCCTGACTTTTTTTTTTTCGTTAATTAAATTCTCGTAACTCGCCTACAGCCTGTGTTTCTTGAGTTGTCCCTGACTTATAATCACGCGTAGGAAGTTGTCTTCGGTGCATTGTTTGGGCCAAGCACTTAACCGAGCTTCCGGCTGAGTCCGATCTCAGACCGCTGCAATCACTGCGCGGGTCGAGCAAGTTATGAGGAAACCTTTGGCCAGAGTCTGTCCCTCCTCTCAAGCAAAAAAAAAAGAAAAAAAGAACGCGTCAGACACGGTTCTCGTTGCAAGTTTCTCGCCTGCCTCTTGGAGAGTTGGAGTGGTATGAAACAGAGCGTGGGGGAGAGGGAGAAGAGGAGGAGAGGGCTTCCGCGAAAGTGCGCGAACCGCTAAAGTAATTATTTGCAAATCTAATTATGGCCGGAGCCGCTAATTCGGTTTGGGCCAGCCACCTCAGCTAACCTCAGAGTCACGTGGACCGGCTAATTAGCACGTACACAAGTCGCTAAGTAGGAACTTGTTTCAAATTGGATTTGAGCCGCCGCTCGCAGCGCCACCAATCGGGTGGCCGCCGCCTGCGTTTTCCCTCACCTCTCTCAAAATAGCTTTAAAAAAAAAAACACAGAAAAGAAAAGCTATATTTGCGGAACAGGGCAGCGCCAAATGGCTGCGAGCGGAAGCTGAGGTTTTCCGGCAATGTCGGATCTAATCTAATCTATCGGTGTATCGCTCGCGCACATCTGCGCGAGGCAGTCGTTTTGTGCCTCGCTCTGATTGGACGCCGGGCGGAGCTCGTCGCGAACCTGGACCTTCTGATTGGCTGTTGTGGGGATAGCGGCGTCAGTTTGAGACTACGCAAATTGGGTTACTTTGGGTTGAATCGGAGACTCGATTGTAGAGGTTTCTGTTTCCAGCATTGTGGCGATTGGGAAATAGGCTTCGTTTGAAAGCGCAGCCGTCCGAAGCTCTTAACATAGTATAGAGTTAGGGATGAATGGAGAGGTGTGAGTTGTACGAAGGGCGTTCGCCTTTGTTTGAGAAAGCGCTGGAGTGGATAGTTACAGTAGCCGACTTATTTATTTATTTTATTTTTCAAGACACTTTTAAGAAAACTTGGACATTGCATTTTCGCAACGCAAACGCAAAATGAACACGTCTCGAGCACTATACTGACAAAGTCGTGGTATAGACCCTTTTCATGGCAAACGCCACCAGGCGGTGCTACGGTCTTTCATGTCCCCGAGCCATATATTGAGGAAGAGTCTGGACATCTATTGTCCTCGGTGACCTCTCGCCGTACCTTCGCTCCTCCCAGACTCCTCCCATAGAACTGACGTCAGGCTTAGCAACCGCCTAGCAACGGAAAACGCCGGGGGAACGGCGCGGGCCTGTCCACCATTACCGATCCCAGGCCAACGCGCGCGCATGCAGGGCCGCATGGTATCCTGCGTACAGACCCTTATTTTTAGGTTTTCTGGTGAGAAAATGGTCGGTTGTTGTGCGGTTGGATGTTTCAATCACAGCCGTCATGGTTTTGTTTTTTTATTATAATTCTAAAATAGAGAAAATAAAAAAGAAACGTCGCAAAATATGGTTGAATAAAATCAAGCGCGACAATTGTGGACGCCCACGGAAGGCTCCCGTCTTTGTGAGGTAAGAATGCTTGTTTCATCTTGAAACTTTTTATAAAATGGAGTTTTCGTCGCAGTAGCGACGAAAACTAGCGAACTAGTTGCTACACAAAGCTCGCATGTAATGTGTAATGTGAATAATTGCAGCATGAGACAGGGACGTCCCATCTGTGAAGCGTTTTCCTTGCCTTCTTCTCCAAACCGCGAAGTGAATGAATTTATTATTTGATGCCTTCTAATAAATGTTATTTTTTGTTATGAAAAAGCTAGTTTTGTTGTCTTTCTATCTTCCATTAATTTTCATGTAATGACATGACGATGGATGCTGGGATCTCAGCGCCGTTAGGAACGGCCAATCAATTGAGTTAAATCTATTAAAACGAGCAAGCTTACCATTTGCGAAGAGCCGCCTGACGCTGAGTCGCTCGATGTTTATTTCGTAACCTTCCGTTATAAAATAGACGGCTCTAACGTTACGACAAACGTTAGTGCCGGCGCCGTTTTTAATGCCAGCAAACTCGCACAACCTTCATTTATTTTATTTCATTTATTTGTAACCTTCCGGCTTCCTAGATGTTCGGAGAACAAGATCGCTGTTTCATTGCTGAGAGAGTTCGGTGGAGGCACGCGGTAAGCATGCACGGCGTGGCCATCCCATATCAGGAGTAGCGATCGCTTCGATCAAGCCATCTCGTTTGACACGCTGACGCATAGTCAAGAGGAAATGCAATTAGGAAGAAACGAAACTCTGGGAAACTCTCGGACGAAGGGCTTTAGCTCACTTTACAATCTAACAAATAATTTTCTTTCGAAAACACGGGCAACGATGGCATTCTCGTATACGCTCGCTTATCAGAACACTCTACGGAAAGCCCCTCAGCTGCGAATTAAAAGTTGTTATCGTTAGCGCACTGCTAAAATACCAAGAGGCGTCAACTAGAACTGAAAATTGCGAAATTTACGCGAGCGTAATTTGCGCGACGCACCGAACGTCCGCGAAGCATATGAACGGGCTGGTGACGCGGCGCGTACGGAGCGGAGAATAGACAAGGTAACCGGGAACTAACTTAATATGGCTCCTGAATAAACACGACACAGCCCAAAAAAGAACCGCGTTTTTTATTTTTTTGGCCCGGGTAAATAAACAATGAATTCCAGAAAGCTCTAACGCCGTGAGAACGTGATAGCATTTGGGAAAGAACGCGGAAGTTTGAGAACATGACGTTACCTGGATCAAAAGATAATTGAGAAAGATGACAATTTTCTTTAAGCCGACGTCCACCTAAGCCTAACATCGCCAAAACAAGAAGTAACACTGTAAAGCTCTTGAAAACACCTATTTCAGTAAAAAGATAACAAAAATATTGACAGCAAAAAGAAAACAACATTATCTTTCTTGCTGACAAGTGATTTTCACTGATATAAATCTCACAAACGTTCACAATGTCAGTTCTCGTTTTGACCAAATTAGGCTTAGGCTTAGGTAGACGTCTACTCAAAAATAAAATTCCTGTTTCTCAGACTTTTTTTTTTTTAGTCCAAGTAACGTTACGTTTTGAATTTTTCGCGTCTATCTACTCCAAACTCGAGCGTCACATTTTCTCGGAGTTTAAGCTTTGTGCGATGCATACTTTATTTGGCAGGGCCGAAAATCACGGTTCTCGTTTTTCGAAAACGTCCTTAACTTGCCTTCTTGTGGCACTGCTCTAACCTTGGGAGCTACAGGCCTTTGCTTCTGTTCAATACGTTGTGCATTCACTAGATCGCTATTTTGGTTCATAGTGTGAGCAGTTTCTCCTTGACTTTCCATTCTTGGTGAGCAGATTAGAAATCGTGGTGACAGGAAAGTCATTTCTTGTATACCGAGATTTTGTTATTCCCACACCAGGTAAACAAGGACTTCGTACATCCACCACATGGAGCCTCGTTGCTTGGCGGCACTGAAAAATAATGTTTCTGACTTGAAGAACAATATCATTATAAGGGATCTGTCTAGATAAGCATGATTGATAAATTGCTTGCTTACGCAGTGCAAAAGGTGCTTATATTGGCGAAGAACGCTTTCACTACGATGACGCTCTCATGCGATCTTGGCGCGGCTGGTTAAGATCAACCCTATCAAAACTTCGAACACTGAAAAAAAAAAAAACGAAATGGCGATTGTTATGGCAAAAGGGACCGATCAGTCAATTACCTTGCGAGGTTTTGGTCGTCTGTGTGTTAGTGTATGTTCGTGTCCTGCAATCAGTCAGGGAAGGCAATTGCGCTACACTCCCACGATCCAACGCCGATAGGTTTTTTGTGGCGCCCTTTTAGGGTTTACATCCATGATATCACGACAAATATTTGCCTCGCCGTGGCGTCATGAGTTTTGACTCTGGCTATTTGGCATCAGATGCGACAAGTATAATGGTGTGTTTCAAAAAATATAATAGAAGCTTGGAGCCATCGCTTTTGCAAACCAGCACCGTCGAAGTTGACATTCTGATAATGCTCTTATGCCCTTAATTTGACCAATCGTGAAAAACCAGAATGTAACGAAATATATTTTAGGCTGCATTTTCGGTATCGCTTATTTTCTGACGGTCGATGTATCTCGCTTCAATTTTCAAGAAATCATGATCCTATAAACAAAAATACAAGCTAATAGACCGATGTCACTAAGCATTCGGCGCATGCGTGACGCCGCCATAACTTTAGTTCACAAAAGGCAGGCGGCCGTGCATGCGAGGACTCGTGCCGTCTCGTGCTCCACACGGGGTGAGCTCCAGCGGGGTTGTCGCAGCAGAGAAGACTAAAGGCCCGTTCACACTCTTGCGACCGAGTAAGACCGAGAGAGACCAGACCGCTTTTTAAGCCTCTTGCGACGTCTTAGGACCGGATGCGCTGTAGCGGAGCTGGTCCTAAGACATCGCAAGAGGCTTAAAACCGGTCTGGTCTCTCTCGGTCTTACTCGGTCGCAAGAGTGTGAACGGGCCTTGAAGTTCCTCGGTGCATTGCGGTAGCGGTGGCTTAGTCAAACTGGCTGGTGAGATCGGTCTATGTTTCTCGATTTGCTTTTCTTGAGATGGATGGAGGTTGCTGTGAAGGAGATGCGAATGCTTCGTTATTGTGCGCACCAAGGTTCGTTTTGGACGTCTTGTCTTTGGTCATGCGTGACAGCCCGCTCTGTTCTCCGAAGATAACAAATGTTTTCTAGGACTTCAATGTCGACTAACCTCGTAGATTCCAAAAGTTGAAGGCACTGCCGGCAAGTACAGACTCCATTCCATTGATGGAATTCACGCTTACAAGTACCGCCAACCATTGTTGTGGAAACGCGCAAGACACGCGCCAGGAGTGGGTGCTCCGCCGCCCTTCGCTTCCAAGGGCAGCTCATTTCGGTGCTGCGCCGCCATCTGCTTCCGAGGGCCGCTCGAGGCACGGGCCTCGTGCACTGGCGCATTTGACGCTGCTTGCAAGACAAACGCAAACAGATCAAAGAGATTTAGTTCAGGAAAAAAAGATTGGCTCGTGGGTAAGTTTAAACAACCTGAACTTAGTCTGCCTCGACGGGTGACTTGTCTCTCAGCTGTAGATGAGCAATTTAGCCAGTGCAGTACAACCGCTAGCCTGGGGTCTTTAACGTGCACCACGCAGCAGTAGTGATACACGACCGCACGCCGGTACGATGCTCATCCAGATCGAAACGGGCAGGGGTGGGGATTGAATTAGTCCAGACAGATAAGATAGCACCGGTTCATTCCACCGTGACATAGTAAGGTCACTGTTGAAAGAGGTGTTCATAACGGACAAGAGCATAGTGAACTCTCGAGATTATTTATCGAAGACACTAAACTGATTTAGAGGTTCATGTGATTTTGTCTAAAAATTAGAAAGGTAAAAAGAAGAAAAGAAATCTACGCTTCACATGTTGTAGAAAGGTATTTTCTACCTACTCAAGGCCCGCTTGCTGCTTTTACCAATCCGCAAAACGCGAAGTATTAAATTTACGAAAACTTTGTTTGGCGCAGACGCAAACGTAAAATTCATTGACTTACAGTAAGCACTTGCTTGTTGGTTAAGAAAATAGTCTGTAATTGGTTAAAATAATATGCATGATGCTTCTTTTGTTTTGTATTTGATATCCACTTGCCACCCAACCAGGTCTACAGATGAATGAAAACATATCTAAAATAATGTTTCATAAAATATATATATATTTCGGAATATGTATTTTAGCCGTCTTTGCAAAGTATTCAAGTATTTTTTTTTTACAAATACATATTAGGGTAGTATATTTGTTCAGCCCTGCGCGACCTTAGGGAGCTTACGAGCCATGCTTATATCGCATGCAAGCGTTTGTCCACGCGCGCTAACATAGCATACAAAAAATAGAATCAACAAAACTCCCGCCTTCAGAGACCTATCAGGCATTTCGCTAGGAGCTTGCTGAAGTCTAGTTACACGTGCTGAACGTGCTGGCGTCATGCAGCCTTATAACTGTTTAAAAGCAAACATTTATTTTGCCTTCAAACAGTTCTATTATATTTTGATTATTTACTTCTAATTACTTATACAGAAGAGATGAGCGCGTGCAGTGCACGCACCTAACGTTTTTGAGAGAATCGTGTTTTTTGGCCCGTGTAAATAAATTACGCATCGCGGGAAGCTGAAATTCTGTGAGAATGTGACGACAGCAGTTGGAATAGAGCGCGAAAGTTTGAGAGCATGACGTCAACTAAATCAAAATATAAAAAAAAGAAAAAAAGATCCGTTTTGAACGACGTTCACCTTAGCCTAATATTGTAGAAACAAGAAGTTACGTTGTTGACACCTTTAGGATTTAGTTTAATTGAAAAACAAACTTGTCAGCAAGAAATAAAACACTTGTATTTTTCTTGCTGCCAAGTCTAATTTCACTTATACAGATGTCACATGCCTCCACAATGTTAGTTCTTCTTTTGACGATATTAGACTTAGGCGGACGTCGGCTGATGCACTGCACGTTGGCGGAACAACAGACATTGCGGAACGTGGGAATCTGAAACTTTGTGTGACAACCAGAAACGATGCCGGCGCATGTTTGTACCTTTGGCTTGCGCTCCCGCTGGACGAGTACTCTTGCAACTGAAGTGCGAGCGAACACAAGGAGCTCACGCTTCTGTCCGTAATTGTGCGGGGATTCCACAGCTTGCAAAGAAGGTCAAACTTTCGAAAGGGTCTATTGAGCTTGCCAGAAGTACTGTTCGTAACTTAGGCGTTACATGCGACTCCTGTTTTATGTTTTGCACTCCGTACCCTCGAGGAATATTTCGTCCGGACGCTCACTTCCGCTACCGAATAAGATGGCATGACCAAGTAAGGAGAAGCACAAAGATTTCTTCCAGTGGATGAGGAAAAAGGGACACAAATGCTTGTTTATTATCCCCTAGTTCCCTAGAGCGACAAATAGAAACAATCGACACCGACAAGCCTCAAGCAAATGAAGCAATCAATCCCCGCCCCCGCCCGTTTCGATCTATACTCCGTTTCACCTTATGTTGTACCGCAGACAAGGCTAGAAGCGCGAGCTCATAGCGTTGGGAGCTACTCCTAACGCACGAGAGTTTGTGCCGCCAAGATGTGCCGTAGAGCAAGGAGCTCGCGCTTGTAGCCTTTCCTGCGGTACATCATAAGGTGAAACAGACTATAGATGAGCACCGTACCGGCGTGCGCTCGTGTATGACTACTGCGTGGTGCGCGTTAAAAACCCAGGCTAGCGGTTGTACTGCACTGGGTATATTGCTCCGACTACAGCTGACAGACAAGTCACCAGTTGAGGTAGACTATCTTCAGGCTGTATAAACGTGCGCACAAACACGAATGAAGCATGCACGGAAAGGTATCTTTGACAGGCCTGTTGTCTCTGTGTGCTTTTGAAGTAAACAGGAGCGATTGCAAACCTGCCAAAGATACATTCGCGCGCGTGCTTCATTTGCTTGAGGCTTGTCGGTGTATGTCGTTTCTATTGGTCCCTCTCGTTGGACTTGGGCATGAGCATAACGATCCCGCAACCAACCAGAGCGGCAGTGCGACCGCGAGCTCGCCCTGTTACTTCGAAGCATGCTCTGCAACGCGCACCAGGAGAAGCTAGACACCGCGTGGTCGCGGTAGCCAACGGTAACGCACTTCTAAAGGCCCATAAACACAGTTGCGTTTGAGTGCGTTTGGGTGTCTTTGACTTCGTTGCAGCTGCGAAAAACCAGGACATCCCTGCTTCGTGTGTCGCGTGCCAAGCTACTCCTTGAATTGAAATCCACGCTTCTAAAGATAGTGCCGATGACTCCCTTCCGCTTCTCGGCTCAGCGCGGTAAAACGCACGAGAGCTCAGCTGTGTGAATGGACATTTAAATACCCTATTTTACATGGCATTTAATTCCTACTGTTCGTAAAAATCTGGTTTCGGCAGCACTTGCAAGCCTCGATTTTTTTTCCCTGTGTAATCAAGGAACACGACCGCCCTCACTGATGTAACGCAAAAAAAATACGTTTGCATTTAGGCAATCATTTATTTTTGCTCGTAAGCGCAGGCGCTACAGAGAGGCATGCAGCCCGTAAAATGAATGCCTGTGGGCCCGTCTAGGGGGTGATGATGATGATGCGGTGCGATATAATGCGCGGCAGTGATAATGAACATTGAGGCATCGCGAAGGACGGGTCTAAATTGATCGCTGGTGTGTGGCAGCTTCGCGACAAAGATGCATGAACGCATTTTTAATCGCTTCGCCGCGACCAATGAGAGTGCCGCATCTGCCGATCAAAACGCCGTGGGACACATCAGGAGGTAAGACGCGTGAGTGTAAAACAAACAAAATAAACCCCTTCCTACCGTTTCTTAAGCTGTCACTTACCATAGAAATGCAAATTTAAGAGGGTCATGGCTAAACAGGTGTGTCTAACCTCATATCTTTGTGCTATGGCACGGGACACCGGATGACGACAAATATAAATTAAAGCACTGCGGACGCCTAGACAGGTACTGCTGTTCCTTCGCGCATGCGTAAAAAAAAAAAAGATTATTTGCAGCACGGAGTGATCGAAAGCCTGTGAAACTGCGAAAGTAGTTTCTGCGTTATTTTTTACGGGAGCAATCATTAGCTTTGACGGGTGCTAAAACAAAAATGCTGCCCAATTTTCACGGGGAACGGGGGTGGGGGGGGGGGGGGAGGGTGAAAATGTCCGTCAACAGAGAGCGGCAGTCAGTACCGCCGTACGATTGAAATAACCTCCCTTCGAAGAAATTGGTGCAAACTCAATTTTTATTCGCCGCCGTTTCCCCGGTTAATCAATAGCTACCTGTTAAACACGCCATTCACGTATAAAAGACACAGTATGTTAAAAAAACTGACGAGGACATTAGTGGCGATAATCGTTCTAAGATTGGAAGTAGCAGCCCAAGGTATTCTAAGTCGGCGTTCTTCCCGCTAACCCATGCGAAGGCTTCAAAAGAGAAACAACAATTATTTAAATAAATAAAGAACTTCATTAATCTTTCATCTTACTTTTTTTCTTTTCCTTTTCCTTTTTTAGGCGCCGCAATCAGCCGAACGAGCCTATACGTGTTCGTACAAACGCGGACGTTTGCAATGTCGTTAATCAAATGGACTAATCAAGCACCTGCGTACAGGGTACGCGCCTACTTGTTCGATCGGAGAAATTCGTTTCGCTTTTCACTTCCTTCTGTTGAGTTTTGTATTGGCGCTCTGAAACGTGTTGCTAAATATGTGTCCCCCCCCGCCCCCAACACCCTCCCTCTCTCCTAGCCTGGCTTTTCTCCAATCGGTGTTTTTCGCCTTTTGCGTAAGCAAAAATGACTCTGCTAATGAAGACCTAAATTAATCAAACGGGCTTGGAAAGAAGGACACGCTAACGAAGCTCTTACAGTCTCTCTGGCATAAGTCAAGGGAACGAAGAGCTATTTTCTTGTTTCGTTGCCTGGCGAATCGGAGCACAGAAGGTGCGTGCACCAGGTATTCTATTCCATTACTATTAATATAACAATTTGTTACACTTACTATTAAAACTCAGAAGGCCTTTAGTATTCAAATTACTACTGCAATTGCTATTATTATTAACATTATTTAATAAAATTACAATCACCATTTAAATTTGCGAAGACCGACGTCCCAAGCGATCTCCGCTCGAAACGTCGATCCTAATAAATTTTGATATATTTGATCCTAATTAATGTTGATGATAAGTTAAATATTAACTCCGAGCAAAGCGTTTCCGGCTTGTGGTACTATTTTAAGGAAGCTATAAAGTTTTCCATCGAACACTTTGTCCCTTCGAGGAAAGTGACGTAATAAACGCCACAGCCCCTGGATTAACCGAGAAATTCTTCAGATTAAGCGTAAATTGAAGCGGCGTTGAAGGCATCATAAGACTGCAACAGAGTACTTCGAGGAACTTAAACAACAACTCGTGGCTAAAGTAAATTTAGTAAAAACACATTTTGTTTTAATATCACGCTTCCTGAGTTCATTAAAATCGACCCACAAAAATTTTGGCGTTATCTGGAATCAAATAGGGAAGTGTTAACAAAAACTAAAGCGGATGGGAATTTCGTAACTGAGGGTAAGCAAATAGAGAATATTTTTTACCAATATTTTGAATGTGTATTTAGTCCAAAGGACGATATCTGGGTATCAGGCCTTCTTATAAATTCACTCGAGGTTCCGGTAATTTCAATTGAAGGTGTCTTGTCCATGTTGGGTAAACTGAAAGTCAAAAGGAGTTTTGGTCCAGACGGTCTACCCAATGCCTTTTTAAAACGTTATGCACTGCAGTTAGCTGAATTTTTCCCTAAGATTTTTCAAGTTTCCTTACCTACCGGAGAAGTGCCAGACGACTGGAATAAAGCTCGAGTTGTACCGATTCACCAGAAACGAGATGAGTTATTGGTGTCTAATTATAGGCTAATATCAATTACTTGTAGTTGCTGCAAGTTATTGGAGCACGTCGTGGCCCGCCATATTAAAAGCTTCTCATCTGAAACGGGTATTTTATCGACTAAGCAGCACGGATTCACGAAAGGAATGCTTACCGTCACGCATCTCGTTCCGACGGTTCAATGAATTTCTCGCGATACTCAATGATTCAGGGCAGAGTGGGTGTTCTTTTTTAGACTTTTGTAAGGCCTTTGATAAGGTGCCGCATGCAAAACTGCATTTACAGGCTCTAACGCATAGGACTTCCCTCTTAGACTATTGTTTGGATAAGTGCCAACTTAAGAAATAGATCCCAATTCGTTGATGTTAACGGCCATGTTTCAAATCTTCTAGCTGTCACTTCCGGCATGCCCCAAGAAAGTGTGTTGGGACCATTGCTATTTCTTATTTATATAAATGATCTAACCGAAGTGGTTCCTCGGTCTGGTTCCATACGATTGTTTGCGGATGATTGTATTGTTTTTAAAGACATCTACGCTGCAGACGACCATTTTGCACGTCAGGAATCGATTATCGAAATAGAGCAATGGTGCGAAACTTAGGATATGGATTTGAATATTGAAAAACACTGGGCTTCTAAGAATTACACGAAAAAACAACAACGTAGAGTTCATTTGAGTATCATCATCACAGCATTGCTATTCCTGAGGTTACTAGCTGTACAAATTGAGGTGTTACCATTACTCATCTCTTGACATATATTCGATCATTCTTCATTGCTAAACTAAATGGCGGCCATCAGTCCTATTTTATGCTGTGTCCTTCTTCTCACTTTTTTTTTCGTGTAAAACTTTTTTTAATTTTATGTTCATATTATTGATATGATGCTTCTGTGTCATACGACGTTACATTTGTTCCACGCTTCGAATCATGCTTGTTGTGTAACATGTGATTTTGCTAGTTGTTTGATTGTGCCGTTTTATTTTATTTTACAATTCACAGTGTTGAATGTTAAAGTAGCTGTTTCATTGGGCCTTCTTTTTTAATTTTTACTGAGTATACCAATTGCTGAATATATTCATTGCACTGTTGACTGTTGAACTGTTGGGGGGCAGAGAGCTCTGTCAGGCTTCACGCCTTTATCTCTGCCCCCTGGCGAGAAAAACCCGCCAAACAAATAAGAAAAAAAAATTTGGTTTACACACATCTCAAATATTTGCTCTAAAGCGTTCGCTTAAGTGCGTTTTCTAAGGCGAAACATCAAACACGTCCCCAGTAATGCTAAGCTCCTTGTATGCAATACGTTAATCAGGTCAAAACTCGAATGTGCATCAGTCATTTTGGATCCACACACTGAAAAAGACATCCACCAGGTTGAACCTGTACAAAGAAAGGCAGTTAGGTTTATATTTAGTAATCACAATAGATTGGACTCACCCAGTGAACGTATGAGGGATAACCAAATACCACCTCTCGATACACGTCGTAAAAAGAGTCGTATTTTATTTCTTTACCACATCCTGACGTCTAAAGTAAATACACTCCCATATCTCAATGAATTAAGTTCAAGAAAAACACGGATCACGCATCTTCGCAAAAATAAATGCCCTTAAGCACAGATTTTTTTTTTCTTCGCACTATTTAGGATCGGAACTTATTGCCAGAAACCATTATTCAGTCAGCCAATTTTATTCAAGCATTAGAACGATACTTAATTCGATAATTCATTCCGCAGCAGTGGTCCTGTCTTCTTTTGTATTATTGTTTTTGTCATTTTTTCGTGTGCACCCGTATGTTGTATTTTTTGCCCTCCGGCTTGGACCAGAGAAAAGGCCTGCAGTATTGTAAAGTAAATAAATAAAAATAAATAAATAAATAAATCAACATATAAATAAATCTACCCTATTTTTCGTTGCTTACGTACATCCGCTACATCTCGGCAACATTCTGTACGTATCTTATACATTAGCCGTTGAAATTGATCGCTTGATAGGTGGCGCAAGCTGCCGCACAATTCGAAAAGTACACCATTCATCCCTCCATATCTCCAGCCAAACAGTGTTACGTGGCTATTTTTCCCTAGACATTGATCGAAATCAAAGAAGCTCCAATTAAAAATAAAAAATATATATAAATTATGTGTTTTTTTGTTTTTTGTTTTGTTTGGGGGGGGGAGGAGGTGGGAGCATGTTTTCAGGATTGAAAAGTACACATGCCAAAACAAACACAAAAAGAAGCAAATAAGAGACGAACAAAGAACAACGTCGCGCCCCGCGTTGTTTCTGCATCTTTGTGGCGTTGCAAGCGCGAGATAGTTGGAATTTTGCGTCGCGGCGGCGAAAAGCTATTCTAAAACTCTTGCGTAGCGTGCGCTAACGCAAGCGCTAAATTTAGCGCTAGCGTGCGCTAAAATTGCGTACGTTATTCCAAAACTCTAGTGTCGCAGAAAATCCCGCGTCGACGTCGGCGGGTCCAAAATATCCCATAATACAACCCGCGCACTCACGTGTGACGCGCACTAGACCCTATCGACTCGCTAAATTTGGCGGGAAAACGTCCGCTAAATTCAGCGGAAAACTTTCCCGTCAAACTCAGGGGAAACTTTCCCGCTAAATTTAGCGGAATATTTTCTGCTAAATTTAGCGGGTCAATAAGGTCATGACTTGACAGCCACGTGTGACGTCACGCGTCACGTGACATGACGTTACACGTGACGTCTTGTGACGTCACGTGAGACGTGACGCTACCGACTAGACCACGCCCACACGCTTCCGCGTCTTGGGAACGAGCGCGGATTTATATGAGAATGCCTTGCGAACGTTGCCCGATAACGCTATCGCGTTCCACTCTTAAAGGCGAAGCTTAAGCGTCCCCCAATGTTTTTTAAAGAAACTTGTACAGTTTGGCTTCAGCGGATTCACCAGTTGGCAACACTGGTTTCCATGCAACTCGTTCGAGGAGAGCAGACCGATCGAAATAAACATCACTCGTTTTGTTCGTTCGCTAGAAACGTGGTCCGATATGCTTCGTCGCGTTGGGCTTCGCTAAAGTCATATTACCATTAGGGTCGTCACGTGATCTGATCACGCAGTCAGGTGGCGTGAACGATCTTCCGCTAAGTTTAGCGGATGCCGTCTCTTCCGTGTGTCTTTTTTGTGTCGATTTTTCATCTCGCCTCTGTGTATCGATGTGTTCCTACACGGCCATTCATATATAACTATGTTGGAAATTACATACGACCGTCTGCTTTTAGGGCCTACAAACCGTGCGGTCGTGTGCGTTCGTGTGCTTTTCCCGCAAAACTTTGCTGGAAAAGCTGAATTAGTGTATAATTATACACCACTTCAGGCTTCTTTTTTTTTTTGATAGATGCAGCGCGAAAACCTAGATTGGTGTAGAGATACACACCAATTTAATTTTCCCGCTAAATCAATCTGATGACGTCACTTCCGTGTCACTTTTTCATGTCGCTTTTTTATGTCAGTCTCGTCCTACGTAGCAGGGCGGAAAAATATAATATTTTCAAAATTAAGTAAATCAGAATAATTTATTTACATCATATTATATTATACAAATCAAATTAATTTCCTTTAAATCAGATTAATTTGATTGAAATCACTGTAGCTATAGAATTAAGATTTCTAATCACTGGATATGTTTTACAATGTGGCAGTTTGATTGATAAATCCGTTCGATTCCTGAAAAACAATGAGGGAAGAAGAATTACTGTAGATTTAAAAGTATAATTTAACTAAGAACTTTTTATTGAGTAAACCCTAAATAGTAGAGCAATAATAGCCTGTTTTGTTTTAATTAGTGAAGAAACTTAATTTGCTTCTTCTTTCGCCTTTTGATATTTTTAAGGGGACATTACTTTTTTAGTTTTTGTTTCCTTCTTTCGCATTTTGATTCCCATGCAATAAGACGTTGCGTAACTGACGAACACAGTGTGGACAGTAGAAAGAAAGTCCAAAGTTCCGCCTTGCTTCGAAGACCGCTACTTCGCGCTCGTGTTCAACCTGACATAAATATTTCTTGCTCGGCGATTCTTTGATTTCTTGTATACAAAGCAAATTCACATAGAAAGCTACATGAACATAAACAAACGGTAAATTAAAATTAAAAAATATTGGGGAATTATTTTTGTGGAAACGTTTTCGTTAAAATCATCACCGTAAAAAAGTGGTCTGATGATTTCAATGACGATTTAAATCATCTTGATTATTCTCCGCCCTGCTACGTAGCCATTCTTAAAACGTACCGTACAGTGCTCAACGGAACGGAACGAACCAAGCGTGCGTTTTCGCCCCGAGCGAAAAAATGAACTTTTTGCTCATTGTTCATACGCCGCGCGAAGTAGTTCTTACAAGATTTGGTTGTCGGAGGAAGGAGGGATGAGTTTGGCCTTTGAAACGTGTACGTCTTGATAACATAATATATATCTAATCTAAAATGCAACCACATATATCTTAATTCTCTACATAAACGGGGAAATTAGTATTGCTCAGCGAGGAGACTACGGTTTTCGAGGTGAAAAGGTCTATAGAGTAATCAAAAGACAGAACGGTGTGGTTAGTGTACGCTCGAGCAAAGTGTACATGTGCCTCGAGCGGAACGCATGCAATTACTCTAGCCAGGGCTAGCGCTCCGCTGGTTTCTCTTCGTTTCGTTGAGCGCTCGCTGTACGTTAAAAAGCACATAGAACCGTTTGCTAACTTCTTCTGGCTTATAACCAATCCCCTGCTTGTTTCCTTCTTTCTTTCTTTACTTTTTTTTAGATCTGTTTTAAGCAAGCCGTAACGGGCAAGCCCAAGTGTCGTATAATGTAGCCCGTTACGCGAGGGTCGTTGTTCCTTCGCAAAGTAAAGGATAACAAAATAAAGAAGACGAGGCTGGGGAATAAATCGTGATTAATGGAAGCACCTCGCGAAGCACGCGGGCGCGTGTGCACTGCGCCCGTTCCGCGAGTGTCGCCATTGCACCGTGCTCCTGTTTTTTTTTTCTTTTTTTCTCTCTCTCTCTCTTTGGCGAGACAGAAAGTTGGGCAACAGAACGGCTTGCCGCTCAAGCGGCGCTACGCCAGCTCTGAGATAAAAAACGAGAAAAAATACATTTTGTTTTTTCATGTTTCTCCGGAGTATGCGACGACACGGACAACAGCTTAAAACCCCGCGGGTGCGACGGGGATGGTGCTCCGGCGAATAAACTGAGGAACAGACGCAGATCCGTTTAGTGCTACGTATACGCACATGCATGGTGAGGCGGGGAAGAGGGCTTACGGAGAGAAACTGGGGAAAGAAAAGGAGATGAGACCGTGCTGGGACGACAAAGTGCCGAGCTCTGATTGGAAGGGGAGTAAGTAGAGGCAAAGTGTACAGCTATACCTCTAATCCTTTACCCACCATTCGAACGCGTTCTGAACGCTCAACACCGGTGTCCGGCGTTCCAGCGCGAGACACTGCGGGGAAGAGCGGACGACGCTCTCGGTCGCTCTGGCCGGAGGGAGACGGTGGGTGCAGACGAAGGCAGCCGGCCTTCGCGTCTACCCCCTATTTCTTCCAATCAGAGAGCTCGGCGCTTGGAGACTTCCCCGCGCCACTCTCCATCTCCTCTTTTTTCCTCAGTTTTTCACCCTGTGTTCGTCTGTGTCCGTGTCTTTCATGACCGATTTTTGTGCCTGTGGGTGTCTGTTCGCGATTTGTGTATGTGCGTACGCCCACGTACGTTGGTGAGTGCGTGCGTGCGGCTAGAGGGGGAAATTTTTGCACGTGTTCCCGACTTTTCTTGAGCCGCCCGTGCCGATTGAATCACTTGATTTCTTCTTAGCGCGTTCGTCTTATAAGCCATTGATAATAAGGCTAACGTTTCGTTGGCAATTTAGTGCTCTACACACAAAACGCGAATCCGCCGCTTTAGATTCCACCCGCGCACTTCCGCCAAAAGTGTAACGCGAGCACGTAAAACTTCCTCGGTTGCTCGGCGGCTAACGGCTTATCTTTGTCAACGTGTCAGGTAAGCAGCAAAAAACGTTGGAGCGCGTCCCTTCCTGTTCGGGTAGAAATGTTTGTCAGATTCACCGGCCCAGCGTCGAACGGCGGCCATTTTAGGGATTAGATTGTCACACCTCGTACATCGTATAGAGTGATCTAAGGAGTACCATTCACAATTCCTGAGGAGACGACGCCACCTAGCGGAAAAAACGTAAAGGAGAGAAGCGGGGATCTGCCTTCTATCCTTGGTTCTGGCCCTACAAAAGCGTAACCGTCAGAACATTTCAGTAAACGTTAGTTCCACTCCACAACTACTTTATCCTAGCGAGACGGGAAAGGGAATTAAACATATTGCGTTAAAGTCGCGAACTGCCTCATTAGACGCAACAAATTCAAATTTTTGTAAAAAAAAAAAAAATAAAAGAACTCCAGGAAACTTAGCTCTCGACAAATACTCAAGAAATTTCTTGTCCAAATATCTGCTTTTGTCGCCTGTTGCGGGTAGAAATAATAACCATAATTTAATAATAATAATAATAATAATAATAGAAACTCAGCTTTAATAATAATATATAATAATAATAATAGTCAAATATAGTAGACTTGATTGACTTGATTGACTGATTGATTGATTGAAGTTTATTTCCATCAAGAGTTGATGGTGACGGGCAGGAAAAAGCTGTAAGATAGAGCTTGACGAGTCCCTGACCGCCTACAGCAGTAGCAACAGAGCCAGAAAATATTACAGTAAGCAAAAAAAAAAAAAAAAGAAAAACATGCGTACGATCACCATCGTAACATGCTGAGCACGTGCTTTGGATTATTTCATCGTTTACATATCAGGTGCCTGGAACTCGCCACCGACTGGTGCGTTTACCGTACCCCAAAAAAAAAGTGGTCCCTCGATTTCCGCTTGATGGCGTCATAGAAGTGTCACGCTGTCGCCGGCAGCGATCCTGTCGGTGTCCCAGCAGCGCTGGTGGATGCGGCAGACGCCTGTTCTGCTGCAGGTCGCTCTCCAGCTTTGTCAGGCCACGGAAGCTTCGACAGCCGCGAGTTGGAACGCCGCGACGACAGCGACACTCGCGTTTTCTCGTTCATTCTTTTTTTTTTTTTTTTGCCGTGAAATTTTACGACTAACTACCAGGATCGCGACATCCGACAGCACGACACCTCGGATTTTGTGACGTCATTTCTTGCCATTGCGGGAACTCTTTCGATGCATAGGCGGACACTAAACAAGTGGCGTCACTAAAGGTGGTGTGGGGGGGGGGGGCGGGGGTGCAGCGCTCAGGAGGGTGCCGCGGCGGCCCACCGGAGCAAAGGGGGGGGGGGGGATGTCATCGCCTTGGGTGCCGTTGACCCTAGTTACGCCTCTGCACTAAACACACCTGTCAGAGAAAATATGCTAAGGGTGCAGGCGAGCTGGTGAATATTAACCATGTTGAATTGATCCTGAGACTGGGGTAGAGAAGAAACATCAAAACGTAGAAGAGACGGAAAATAGACAGGACGACGTCTCAAATTCTCTACCTCAGTCTCAGGTTAATTCAACATGGTTAACACCTGTCGGAGACGCGTTCCGAACCTAGACGTCACTGCCAAGGTCAATCCAGTCACTATATAGTCTACGTTTTAATGTAACAACTCTTCAACCATCTTGTTGTTGTTGTTGTATTGTTTTATATTGTTGCGAGTTGTATGAAGCTTTATCTGAAATCGCAAAAAACGTTTTTACGATTGATTTTTTTTTTCATAATTGTTAGAAGAGTCAGTGACAGTGCAAGACAACATCGCCTGAGCTCACTGACACTGTATCTGAAACACAGGAAGTCACATTTTTGAATCGTAACTATTGCCAGTTGCGCCGGCTTTGCGCTAGACAACAAGATGGCTACACCCACGTGACAGTCGAAGAGGTGTCCATACTGTGAAGCGGAGCTTGTTTTGTGTCTAGCTGAAACCAATAATGTTCGCAAGAAAGGAAGGCTGTTTGTAGCGATAGTGAGACCACATGCCATTAATAAGTGACAGGTGTCAGCCTTCGTGTCTAGCTATCTCCGCTTCGTACCAGTGTTTGGCAAAGTACATCTAAAAAGCACTTGAAGTAAAGTACATAGTGAATAAAAACGTTATGTACTTCAGGTAAAGTAGTAAGTATACCGGGCACCATGTACTGAAAGTAAAGTACCATAAATAAGATGTACTTTCAAATAAAGTACAAGTACTTTTTAACAGTCTTTCATGGTCCCCTTTCATTCTCCTATACAGTTTTTTTTTAACTGACATGCATTGTCTTATTGCTATGGGTAATCCGGGGTGCATCAGTTATTTTCAGAAATAGGGGAGAATATTGGATAAAGTCAAGCGGCCACAAAGTAGTTGTTTTACTCTCGCTGACGAACCATTTAACGCAATCAAGCTTATAAGCACTTATTTGTATCGGTCTTATAGCCACTGTTACTCCACTCAAAGAAATGACCAGATGACGTCTCAAAAGACGATAGCGCGTTTTCACAAAACAGTAAAACATTTTTTTCATTTTTTTTTCAAATTTGGGCAATTTATTTTGTAGTCGGGAGTTATACTTTTCTCGGAAAGTACCAGAAAAAAATACTTTAAGTACACGTACATACTCAGAGAGTGTACTTCAAGTAAAGTACAAGATTTCTAAATCAACCTGCAGTAGTACTTTAATTACAATGTACTTAAAGTACTTCACAACACTGGTTCGTACGTGCGCGCGGGAGGTGTGGCAGTAATTTAGTCTGCACTTAATGAAGCTCGTCATATGTTTCATCAATAAAACGCAGGAAGTGGCAGTTTTGAGTCCCTTCATACGTGCAGGAGTTTCAGTGTAAAGACGAGCATCTTAGCAGTAATGTATTTAAAAGGACACTGATAGGGTATTTATGCTCGCCAAGGTTTTTATTTGTGCATGACATATGAACGCCCGACTGCCCAGAACGCAATTGGCGGCTCGAAATTCGTTTTCGTTCAGCCCGAAAACTGCCGATCGAGAACTGGCCGGTTCGAGTCTCGCTCACTTTCTTTTCCGTGGTCACGGTGCCGTTTTCTATTGTTTAAATACAACCACCAAATATAATCAAATCGTGGGTCATCAAAGGCACGCACTCAGTACTAAAAATAGACAAAAAATATGATACCCACTTTTTGTGGCTTCTCAAAAACTGCAAATACGTTGACTGAAAAAAGAAAAAAGAAAAGTCGCACAGCCACGTGATTTTCGGTAACTTTCTCCTCTATATTTCTTCTTCCTCCCCAATCCAGTTTCGGTTTCGGTTTCGAGCAGTTGCGTTTTTTGTTACTTTATTAAAAATACACGTGACGCTGTAGCAAAATATTGGTTGGGTAGCCTTCTCACACCATAATAAATCACCTGGCAAAACAGAAACAAAATTTTTGGAGGGTGTCAGTGTCCCTTTAATTAAAAAATAATCATGTATATCATATACTCCTTCGGACACCCTTCGCTCGATAAACATTTCCTTTGCAGTAGCTGTGTATCACAGTGGAATAAGCAATTGAATACTTTCGACTGTGTTCCCAGAATTGGTCCACCGAAGGACTACACGGTAAAGGGGCAAAAACACGAACACGACATAACCTTCGCCACTCGTAGAGCACTCGGCGTTCCTTACTTATGCATTCAGACATTATCAAGGTGCGTGTGTGTGTCATCGTTACACCAGTCTTAAGGACGTTACGTTTCTAGCACACTCACGCGGCGCATCCGGGGATTTGCAACCCGCGCTTGCAGATTCGTGATCCCCGTCGCGCGTTGAACCGGCGAGGCGCACGCGAAATCCAAGGAACGGGATTACTCTCTTATCTCTCACACGCGTTTCGCGCTCTCGAACTTGGGATGATGATCTCAGTTTGTAGGCGTCGCGGGATTTCGGCCTCCCCTCATACGATCTCTAAAGCTTCCGTGTTTTATTTCTTGCGGAATGCCGACTTGAGAACTCTTTCTGTTCTCGGTAGTTGCGCGAAGGATCGTTGCTTTCACTCCGACAACGGTCGTGTGCGTGTGTAAGCGTGTTCGTCCGCGTACGCCGTCTGTTACCGCACTACTTTCTCGAACTTGCGCTAGAACCCATTAGAGTTTTACTCAGCATTGAATCTTTGTTGCGTTACGAGCAGTGATTGTCAGTGTGTGTGTGTGTGTGTGGGGGGGGGGGGGGGGGGGGGTTCTTGTGTGCGTGCGCGTGGGCGCGCTTCATGTGTGCGTGCGTGCGTATGTGGTGTCTGTATGTGTGTGTGTGTGCGCGCGTGCTTGCTTGCTTTTTTGTGTGTGTGTGTGTTTGTAATTATTTGCTTCCTTGATCCCCAGTTTGTCTCTTGTTCTAGGGTTCGCGGAAGACTAGTGATCATTAAGTGCTGGTGGTTGCGGAGACGGTGTCTTGAGGGGTCCGTCGTAATTAGCGAGGTTAATTAAAGTCGTGTTTTTTCTTGTCCCACTTTTTTTTTCTTCTAATTAATGGCGGAAAAGCGAGCGCGTAGTTTGTTTTCGCACCTTAATCAAGAGAAGTTCTTCCTACTGGTTTCATATCCGAGGCGCACGGACTTCTCATTCTTTTTTTTCTCTCTTTTTTCACTCTTTTTTTTGGAAATGGCTTGCAGACTTGCGGGAAGTTCTCAGAGAAGAGGGCTTTGGAAAGTTGTGGCTCTGAGCGGAGGGAACTCTGAGAAATGGTCGCGAGGCTTGAGCCTTGCTCAATTGCCCGCTCTCCCGGCGGTCCTTTAATGGGAAAACGAAGGCAGAGTAATATATTTTTGTCAAATTCCTTTTTTTTACGGCGGTTTTCGTTATTTGCCAGGGTTTCCAGCGGATCCCCGGGTAGCTTTCGTGCAGGGTGGTGACGCTCCGCTCAATGCAGCCAGGAAAAACTTCCCCGCCAAGTGTAGCGGAAAAACGTTTCCCGCTAAATTTAGCGAGCAGGGCTGTGACATCTGCGCCAATTGCGACATTTTGATACAAACCCATTTTTCTGCGCCTAGTTGCGCCAAAAACGCGGAAATCGGTCGAAATTGCGCCACACTGCGCCAAAGTAACTCAAAAACTGAAAAAAAAACAAGTTCGCGGCGACGCTAGATTTAGCGGGAAACGAGAGCTTAGTTGGCAACATTCAATCTCGTCGTAGTAAAGTACACGGCACGGGTACAGGGTGGTGCAAACAACCGCCGGATTCGAAGACTTCAGCTGTAGTACCCTTCTATACCTATGATACGTGGTCTTTTCCCGATTTTCCTATCTACTTTCCGCTGTCATTTGTGACTGCATGCTAACGGTGCACTGTCACGCGGTCTCGCTATCTGGCCGCGGGAGGTACGACGCACAGGCTATCAAGATGAACAAGTATTTTCTTTCGTTTTGAGAGTAAACCTTTTCTTAAAAGTGCTATTGAGCGCCTCCATGGTGTAATTGTTCATTCGTGTCCGTAATCTCGTCAAAATGGACGGCGCCGTCGCCGTGAGTACTTTCGGTTATCACACACGTGTTTCCAGTGCGTCAGCAATCGAAGGAAACGGTCACACACCCGTATTTAGCGTGCATGTGGTGCTCATAGTTTTTCTACCAATTCACTATTTACCTTGTGACTCACTTTTGTGGGGAGTTTTTTCTATCTGCACGTGCTTTCTACGAGCGTCCGATCGATGTCTGGTTGTAGTAAACCGTGCTTCCCTGTTCATGCTCTCGAATCGCCGATTTAAAAAGTTTTGCACTACAATTGCGCTTTGGCACCAGTTCGTATAAGCTTGAGGTACCTGGTGCCCACCTAACTTTGCAGCAAGCCTGTGTTTCATGCGCATCAACGCGCATGAAACTCGCGTTTGCCTTTTCCGTTTTTTTTCTTTTATATTTTATCTTGGTGCGTATCGGCGCTGATGACTTATTGGAACCAGGGTGGACAAAAATAACGATTAAAAAAGAAAAATCTGATTTATGTGATTTATATCAGATTTTTTTATGATTTAAATTTCTGATAAGCTGCTCTAACATTTTCTGCTCCTAATCTGCTCCAAACTGTAGACTTTTGTGCTTCGAAGTTGCTCCAAAATGCATAAACTGCTGCTCCAAAACGAGAATTTTGTGCTCCTAAGCTGCTCCAAAATCCAGATTTTTCTGCTCCAAAATTGCTCCAAAACCTGTTTCACCTGTCTCGCCCCTGAGCGAGGAAAATGCTACGTAGTTTTGCTAGATCTAGCGGGGGAAATGCAGAAATGCACGAATGCTGACTATGTGCAGTGAACTGTGCGGGGATATGTGCAACAGTGTGTGCAATGTGCGCAAAACGAACTGCTGCTGTCATCACAGTTCATTTAAAGAGTGAACAAGGCAAGGGACTGGGATTTTTTTGTGTCACTTTTATATGATTATTGTTTTTTCTTGGGGGCAAAAAAAAGGGGGGGGGGGTCTACATGGATTTGGGCAACAACACCACCTAGATTAATCTATAGCGTTGGTTTGGGCATAGCCTCCTCTATACTGATAAAGCCTGGCAGATTGCCACGAGACGCGCCCGCCGAAAGTGAAAAGGTACAGCGGCAGACAACGGATGAGAGGAGAGCCATGTAACGGGCGCCCCGCTGCGGCGAGACTCCGAAACACACTTGTCCCGAGCTATGGAATGTCCGCTCGTGCTCCTCGCGTTCTTCGCGCTACCGGTTCTTTTCTCGTGGGGTTTGAAAACCATGTTTCGGGTCCTCGCCGCTGCAAAAGCTGTGCGCTGAATACCAGAAATGCTCTCTGCTACCAGATCCTCGCGCTCTAAATCTGCGACCGGGCACTCTATGACTCCGTCGTCTAACTGCCAGGCTTTGTGAGTATAGAGGAGGCTATGGTTTGTGTCTTTAATAACTTTCAGTAAAACTTAAGCTCTAGCCTGGCAGTAACTTTTTTTTTTTGCTTTCTGCTTTTGTATTTTATTTTCTATTTTGTGGATAAAGTGCACGGATAAGAGCTTTATTGAGGGAGAGGGAGGGGGCATAAAATTAGTTGCCATATTTAATTGAAAAGCGACCCCACCGAATCTTGAACGTTTCGTAGATCGTTCAGTCGAACTTTAGCCGAATTGTTTTATCGAACTTTGCGTCGCAGATTTTGTTGAACCCGGTTCGAACTCGATCCCTCGGTAGGTTCGCGACACATCCCCTAAAGTTACCGACACCCTAAGAAACGCAGGGGTGTGGCGAATCTCGGGCATCTCATTATCGTTCATCGGCCATTCAGATCGCTGTATTTGACGATGATAATTCCAGAGAACCAACCACGATGCTAGGAGCTTAATTAAAATAATAGGCCACGGCCTGAGCTTCTCGAGCTATCGGTGAATATATTGTCGCGGATAGAAAAGAATCGATGAGTGTGTTGTGTCTACATTGTTATATTTTGATATATTCGGATAACTTTGTCTTCTTCTATGCTATGCGTTCATTCACTTACTTCTTCTTCATCGTCATGATTTTGAACAGTCTCGTGAGAGCAGCGCAGGTGATCGGACGCTCCTTCGCGACCCGCCTGGTCCACCGAGGACTCCGCATTCTTTCGGCGACGAAGATGAACGGCGCATTCGACGTCAAACCTCCTCAAGACTTCTTGAAGCAAAACAGGGAAGCCGGAGAGTCCCTGGGAGCAATGGATTTCGCTTTTCGAACGTTTCATGGGGCATCTGGTGCTCACGCACTGCCCTCAGAACGCCGCCAATACCTGCTCCACCGCTGCCTGGGAGTGGAGGGTCAACGCGCCTTCGACACGTTGCTTTCCTCCCGCACTGTCCCTGTGCCGTCGCCAGCAGCGACGTCAGCGGCAGCCGCTTCTAAACTCCGACGAAAGACGTCTACCAAGAGGCTGCCGATCCCGGAAGCGCGCACTTCAAGAAGTCGTGCAACATCGACCTGGAGCGTCACCGGTTCCGCCGGCGCTATCAACAGCCCGAAGGGTCATTGCCAGTTTATTTGACTGACCTACGAGACTTTGCAGTTCCGGCCAACTTCGGTCCTCAACAGGACGAAAACATCCGGGAGCAGCTCACGGCTGGAGTTCTTTCCACTAACATTCGAGAACGGGTGCTCCTGGACAGCAATATTCCTTTCGAGCGAGTTATTGAGATCGTCCTAAACATTGAAAGGACCAAGATTGAGGCTAAAGAGCTCACCATTGCCACTGAAAGCCAACTAACCTGCAACGTCATTCACGCAGCTCAAACGGTCGACCTCCGTCGACAGTCTTCACGTGGAATTTCATATTCCCGTCAGTCATCGTAGAAGAACTTTTTCTATTGGCATAATAAGCGGCACAATATACCGTTCCACCACCAAGCCTCGCGTGAATGTTCCCTCCACCTCGAGTAAATCTGCCTACCCTGCCCAGTCGCATAACGAGCAGCGATCGGCTTTTGTCAAGAGTAATGACTCTGGAGCATCGAACTTTTCACGCTCGAACGCCCAAGCGGCGCGAGGCGACTCATCGCGACGATTGGCTTCTTTACGCGAGTTGTGGATTTTGTGTCGACCGCTGCCAGAGCTACGATACCTGCCTCGCCCGAGTAATGACGTACAGCGGTGTGCGGCCGATATGGTCACTTCCAACACACGTGCCGCAGCAGGCATTGACCCCTTTACCGCCAGAGCCATGTGTGCGAATTCAGGAAATCTTCTCCGACGAAGAGGATGCCGAAGAAAGTACTACCGCGTATCTACGCCTTTCCAGATGAGAATGACATCAACGTAAATTTATACGATAGACCTCTTCAGTTTCTTTTGCATACAGGCTCCTCCGAATCTATCGTCGAGAAATAATTTTCGCGAAAGTAGCTTGGTAGCGATGCACAAGATCGATTCCACCGCCGGTGACCTAGCTCAACTATCCCGTCAGCGTGTCGAGGTACTTGGAGCCTTCTGATGCGACGGTGCTATTCAAGACTCGGTCAGCCAAGATTTGGCTTTCACATCGCTAATACTGGAACATCGTTGTTGGTGAATGGATGCTGTTAAAGCTCTGAACCTACAGATCCAAGGGTCAACAATGAGCTGCTATTACACGGAGGCTGACGACCCAGCAGATGCATACGCACCAGGCTCTGACACGGCCGTGCATGTCGACTCTACCGGTTACGAATCAGAGTTCTACAAGCACCGCTCAGGAGCACCTGGAGCCGTCGACATCGCCTTTAACGGTTTCGCACATGTCTCAGAACAAGACAAGTCGCCGTAGGCCATCGAGGCGGCCTTGAGGCACTGCATGGGACTCCAGGAGACCTCGCTGTCTGCTGGATCTTGGACACCAGTGACTGATTCTGGTTCTGACGTGAAGAGGTTTACACCAGTTCTATAAAGCCTCCTCGTCTTCGACTAATTTCAGGACATCCATTCACTTCCCAAAGTGGGTCGCGTTAAAAGCTTCACTACAAAGTGAAGATCCGAAATCAGGCAGCGAACACAGCATACGTCGCGTACCATTGATGGCACGAAAATGTCGAAGAAAGCTATAGCCTTGTGGCAGCAGAGGTGATTAAACGCATGAGCGCCCCGGAGTGGGTTTCACCGATCGTTTTGGGTCCAAAAGAAAGATGGATCAATACGGATGTGTCTTGACCTTTGAGAAGCGAATAAGGCTGTCGTCATTGACAGCTATATTTTACCTCATGTTGAGGAACTTCCAGTGTTCTACGCGGTGCAAAGCGCTTTTCTAAATTGACTTGGCGTCAGCCTACCATCAAATCACACCCCACCGTTACAGTCGAGACTTAAACACGTTCATAACGCATAGGGCCTATTACTCTTCAGCGGGTTTGTTTCGGTCCTCGCATCTGCACCGGCAGCATTCCAACTGATGATGGCTACGGTCCTAGAAGGATGCAAGGGAGTCCTCTTTTTTCTAAATGACGTCGTCGTATTTGGAAAGTCCAACGGGAACATCTAGAGCGATAGCGTCATGTTCTGCGAGCGTATTTGCTGACGCTGGACTGAAACTGAACAACTGCTTCTTTTTTACGTTGCCGAACTCTTCTTCCTGGGTCATCACGTCAGCGGAGAAGGAATTGGCTTCGCTGAAACAAAAGATGTGCGTCATTAACGCGGCCGTCATTCCGACGGACATCTCGCTGACTTCGTTCATTCCTCGGAATGCGTGGAGTACTACAGACGTTCTGTCCTCGCCTTGCTGCAAAAGCCGAACCACTCCTCTCAAGTTTTTGCGAAAAGACATCCCTTTCACCTGGGATACTGAAGCTGACACAAGTTTCAGGAGGATGAAAACATGGCGTCTTCAGCAAGGGTTCTAAAATGTTTGATCCAAGCCTCCCCATAACCTTGTCTAAAGATGCGTCTGCGTGCGGCCTTGGTGCCGTTCTTTAACAGTGCGATGGGAAAGAGGTGCAAACAGTCGCTTTTGCCTTCCGCAAACTAACAGCTGCAAAGCGGAAATACTCCGTGGGTGAAAGGGAAGCACTCGGATGCCTGTGGGCGTGCGAACGATGGTATAACTACCTGTGGGGCCGACGATTCGCTCTTAAACCTAACCTTCGAAGTTTGGTGACCTGTTGGCAACGCGTGGTACAGGTCATCGACCACTCTGAATCACAAGATGGTCGGCACGTCCTCTCCGCTACAACTTTCAAGTTGAATTTCAACGCGGAG